>VZTM01022825.1:64075-79296 GCA_013400555.1 Jacana jacana
CTTGCAGTGTTGGTCTACAGTTCAAAACTGTAACTTATACCTCCTTCCCAAGCCTATATGTTCATAACTTATTCATATAAAATAAATATGCATGCCATTTATAGGGTTTCAAGTGAACTTAAATTATATTGAAAAGGTTAATCTAGAATGCATGGCAGCAAGTAGACCTAGATCATCTCTGACAGCGATAACACTTGGGATCTACATGAGGGTACAAACGGAACAATGAGCTGATGAAACTCATTGATGGTCCGCATCATATTAATCTGTGGTCCACATAGTGTACTTTGCCCTTCACCCAGCTACCTGTAAGCAGTTCTGATGAAAACCCTGGACCAGTTATTCAGCAGGCAGCTTTGCATGTGCATTTTTGTCAGGGAAGCTCTTAAGGCTTGGTTGTCCCTTTCACCCTGACTGATGCAGAACACGGTTACACAGCTGAAAAACCCTGTCGTTCACAGCAGGGCTGGATTCTGTCTTGCTCTGCAAAATAGGTCCTGTGTGAAGACAACCACACATATCGACTACTACTTCATCGTGTAGCTTGTACCCCTAAATTATAACAATCATGGAAAAGACATGAATATACATCAAGATGCTTGGTTCTCTGTCTGAAAATATCTTCCCGAAATGCTCTTAGCAGATTCAACATTTAACCATAATAGTTGCGCAAGTTATTTTGTAAATTGTTCTACAGAAGAATGAAAGCTGTATAAGTAAGAATTGAAAAGTACAATGAGATATGTATTTCTGAAAATAATTTTAGGGCATTCAGTCCAGCTGTTCATCTCTTTCATTGGTTCCTAAACACAAGTAGTCAATTATGTGAAATATTTAAACAAGAGACATTCTCTTTGAAACTTATAACATCATTTACTTACAGTTCTGTTCTTTCATATTAGCTTATGTTACTAGAAAATGGAAATAAAATAATTTTTACTACAGCTGTTTTTTCACAGTTAGCAAAAGGACTCTGAACTGGGAAAGCAGACAAACTAATGCAAGCTCTTCCAAATTGCACACCTGTGGCAACTGCATGTTATGAATTGATTGACACGAGAGTAGCAATCAAAATATCAGCGTAACCCTAATGTCTCTCATTACTCACCTCTCTCTTTTGTTCAAAGCTTTCCACCACCCTCCCCTTTTTAAAACTACTTCCTTCCATGAAGTTTTCCCTGTTTATTTCCTTAAATCTTGCCTCCCCCTGCTGGTTGTGCAAAACAGAATTTGTGAATAAAACCCAATTGTTCTAAAGGTAACTGATGTGAGAAAACCACCAGCAATAACAAAGGATAATTCCAGTCCTGACCCTGCAGTAGTGTGGGCAAATCTCCATATATACACTGGAGGCTCCTGGACCTCTCTGAGCTGCATCATTGCTTATTCAGAAGCAGCAATACCCACTTTCCTCTCAAACATGATACAATTGCCAGGGTTTTTTTGGGGGGTGGGTTGATTGTAGAGGTTTTTTTTATTGTTTTGTTGTTGGTTTTTTTTCTGAAACAGGTAGTGTAACAAAGTCTCTGTAAATTGGAGATTCCACCTCTGTTCAAATAATTGGGTAAAGTTAGAAAGATAAAGCAGATGGGGAAAAACATTATTTTTGGTTCCACATCCAGTACATCTTTACTGAATGACTGTGTATGGTGATAGAATGCTTATATTGTAAACTGGTGTTTTTTCTAAGCTGCTAAAAATTTACTGAACAGCCAGTGGTTTATTTCTGTAAAGTCTTAATTAGCTTTAATTATCATAGGCCTATTGATACCTATTTTCACCCATTTATTCAGTTTTCCTTTATGTTTACAGAACCAGTATAAGAACATCTAGACTGTGATGCTGAAAATGTTTTTCTAATTCAAACATATATGAACCACAGGATGTATAATTTTCAGAACTACGTCTACATGGGCTGCAATTTACATTAAATTGCTGTTTTGGTTAAATGGCACCTTAGCTACCAAGCAACTCTTTGAATAGTTGTTTCTTTAATTATTATTTAATTTTGTGGTTATGACTGGTTTTCAGTTAAAGAGGGTACTACTGACAAATTCAATTAAAGGAAAATAGAGGACTTAATGGTCCATGCTAATGATTCATTTCATACATAATATTTTATCATTTTCTGTGCAAATTTATAATGAGTGCTTAGCTTGTATTAATAAATGCTTACATGTAGTCTACATAAGCTATAGTGATTAAAATATTTTGCTAATGATATCTGTTTATATATGCTTTAAAAACAATTAGGTCCTTACCTTAAAGTAGTTTTATCAGCACAACTTTCTATGAAAATGCATATTTTGTCATTAAGAAGGAAATGCAGGTATAGGAATGTAATAAAATATCCACAAGCAATGTTTTTTGATATACAAACAGCTCATGATATGCATCTGCTACACTCAGGAAAACAAACTTTGAAGAATTATGGCAATCAGTTCAACACTTTATCTGATTTTATAATATCACATGAAGAAGAATGAGTTTGATAAATCACCTTTGTAGGTACCTGAATTAAGAAAAAATACTTCTCTATTCCACAGAAAAGGCAGAAATTTTAGTTTCTAGTCTTTCCAAAATATGTGTGTAGGAGTGAAAAGGAGGGTAAGTAGCTATTACAGTTTTAGTTTTAAATTTTGCATCTTCACAGATGAAGATATATTGTCTTCCAAAGTGAATAAAGTCATAATTTAAAGTCTTTTAAGGGTATAATATACTGTTTTAAGATACAACACTTTTTTTAGGACAATTTTGTTTTCAATGCTTTTTCTTACACTAAGAAATTAGTGCACAATCATTTGCTTTGAGTAAAGAATGCTATTAGCATAGATGGTAAAACATATAGCTGTTGCTTCTGCAAACTGCTTGACTAGTGATATTGGGATTTCAAATACATTTTTTGAGGTCATAGGATAGCAATAAGAAAGGAGGGAATGAAGATGTGTAAGAGCAGAACAAAAATTCAGAAACACAAGTCTATGCAATAGTCAATAGTCTCACTCATAAATCACTTACATAATCTGTCGATATCTTAGTGTCTTCTCTATTTAAATTTCAGGTGGTGGCACTGGTTAAGGACAGGGATGAACGAATTACAATTAGTTTAACTCATGACTCTTAGAAGTACTGAAATCCAGCACGCCATTTGGAAGTTACTGCAAATTCTTCTATAAAAGGTGAAAAAAAAAAAAAAGTGCTAGATTTCTTCTTTGAAGCAAGAAAGTTCTTAGATCCTTGCCTAAAGAAACTCTATGCTGGCAGTCAGTGCCAAAATCTTTGCGGTTTGTGTTTCTGGAACTTCCTCTGTGAAATCTGTTGATACTGAAATCTAATGTTATTTAAGCTTCTCAGGAGTAAATAATCAGATTTTAAGAATGAACATAGATCAGGATCATCAGGATCACGCATCAGTGAACTCTGCCAAGCGATGTGTGACAATCAGAAGTTTAAGTCTGTTTTCCTTTGACAAAGAGTGGCGGTAACATATTTTTCAGATTCCTTCAAGAACCAGAGAAGTTGCATTCTTCAAAAATTTAAGTCCTCTGTATAATTCAGATCTCCATATATGCTTATATTATTACTGATTTATCCTGCAAGAATATCAGCTAAAGAAAAATATATTTTTCTGTTTAATTTTGAGGTAGAAAAAAAAATTAAAAGGAAAATATATTGTTCTTTGTCCTTTTTATTCCTGGCTATTTTTAGAGGAAAGAGCAAAAACTGAGATTCAGTTTTCAAGTAGAAGTGGATAGCCATCAGAGCAAAAGGCAGAAATAGCAGGACAATCTACATCATACATGTGTGTGTTTCTCTACACGGGAGGCCCACAAAGGTAGATTTTTGTAAACAGGCATACAAGGAATCCAAATAAAATGTTTCTATACATTGCACTTTCACCTCCTTTCATCAAATTTTGGTTCAAATTCCACCAATTTGTTTCAATACGGAATTTATGGTTTATGCACCAAAACCTTGGTAAGCTGATTGAGCTGGTAGTGTCTCTGAAACATCACCACAGTCTGTAGTCCTGGTAAACCTAATTTCAGACAATTGGCTAGAGGAGGCCTGACGTTGGGGTTTTGCCACCCATAGCTAATAGCTGTTGATCTGCTTGGGTGTCTGGAAGCTGACCACGAGGCAGTTGGTGCCCAGCACCAAGTTCACTGAGTGCCAGCAGTGAGGCTGGGGAATTGTGCACCTTATTGTGTTCTCTCACTGTCTCTAGGGTTTAACCTATAAGCTGGACAGTAATAGGAACTGAAGTTAGGAAGATTGTCATTACCTTTATGCACTCCTCGAGGAAGGATTTTAATATATGGCCTGTTATTTACCTGGTTTCCCACTTAAAATTATTCATGTACTGAAGGACTCCCAAGTGCTTTGCAAGTAAGGAAAAAAATCACCTGTCAAGAAATTCCAGATGTTTACTTTTAAAAGTTTCTAAGCCATGGAGCGCATACAGCTATCAATCAAGGAGTGAGCCAAACAGGTGACAGATTGTTTAAAGGATTCTTAGGAATTACACGGTCTTTCCACTCAAGTCCTACACACTTGGCAGAGGTGTTATGTTACATTCATAGCTTGGTTATCTGGGTGGATCCCTGCTGCAACTGATTGTCAAATAGTGTAGGCTACTGGGAGTGCTTAGATATGGCCTTGAGATTGCTTCTGCTCAGTAAGGGAACACTATGGCTCTGAGATAGGCAGCCTCTAGAAGCAGCTCCACAGAGGGGTGTATGCAAGCATGTGCACCCCTCCAACAGCTACTGTTCTGTGATGATTATCATAAAAAAATTGATAGGCATCTTTCATATTGACCAGCACAGTCATATTTGTATTCTCAGGACCATTTTCCATCTGTTTGTGGCTATAAACTTTGATGCTGCAGTTATATAAGAAGGCAGTTGTTTATTTTGTGGTGCAGTCCTCAGAAATACTCTTCAGGGGTCAGCAGTGTTTATTGCCACAGAGTTATGGATTTCCACCTCTAAATATGTCTTGATGTACTTCATCTGAACATTTTGCTGTCATTGTTTGGGGTCTCTACACTGAATATTCACACTATAAAGACTGAGAGAAGATTCATAGGGAATTAAAAGATGCTTTATAAATAGTAGATAAAAACGTATAGATAACTCTATATCACAGCAATGGCCCTGAGAAAAATCACTTGGAAATTGGAAAGATTAAGGGGGGAATTTTCAATAAAAGTCCATTTTTGCTGAAAATGTTGTCTGCTTAGAGATGCCATGCTAAGAGATAACAGAAAACATATTACTAAAGAAAACACAAACATACTAAAGTTTGTTACCTTTACTGCAGATCTCTGGGTGTCTGAGGTTGATATCTATTCCATCCTAGGATAAACACATGGACACAATTGCAAGTAACGGTAAAATGCTGCAGTCCCTAACCTGTTGGATTATGACAGCTTTCAGACTTTACTGCTACATGACCAGGTTGTTATCAGGGTGCTTATATCATATCAGGGCTAGGGACAGAGCTCCAGTCTTATCTCATCTTTCCTTCATCACTTCAACAGAGTGCCCAAAGAAAAAAAAAAAAACAACAAAACCAAACAACTAGATCTTTAGCACATCTGGAATTTGAATGGTCTTCTGAAGTTTCCTGATTTTCTTTCCTTAGTTTGCAGAGGAAGACCAGGTATGGTACATTTTTCACTTTGGTTTCTGCAGTTAAATGGTGTAAATTCATACGAAACATGTTCTGATTATAATAAGGAGTAATGTTGGGTTTTGTTATTGAAAATGCTACTATATCATGACCTTTCATATGTCCACCTTCTGTATCAGTCTGATAACACACTTATGGCCTAATTTGTGCAAGGTCAACATTTAAACTGTAATAACACATTTCCTCAGACCTATTTTCTCCAAGACAGATAATGTATTTTACACAAAGGGATAGGAGCATATTGTTTGTCTTTATTTGATCTTTCAAGGTAGCTATAGGGTGTTTAAGATACTACTCAATTTAGTAAAAGTGACTTTTTTTTTCCTTTTTATCCAAAACTTCCTGGGTCGTTTTTATTCCAGAAAATTTTACTAATGATTTAATTCTTTTAACCATACAATAAAAGACAATTTCAATTATTTTAAAGTAGAAAACAGATGTTAGTGAATTTGCACGGGCTAATTAACTTTCTACAAATACCTCACTGTGAGTTCAGAAAGCTTCAATTGCAAAAATTAAACATATCAAAAGAACACAGTCTAATATGCCCAAAACATAGTAGAATTGTCTGAAATGTGAGCAACATATTAATAGCTATTCCGAAATAATTGAATCCTATGATTTTTTATAATATAAGCTGCATTAAAAAGAAAAAGAAAGGCATTTGATTTCTTTTTAAAACTACAACACCACAAAAATAAAGAATCCACCCAAAAAGCCCATGGGCTAAATATTAGGCTGCAGATAACATAAGAACTCCAGTGTTTATCCCTAAGCAAACACACAGTGTCACTTTATTTAGCAGCCTCTGCACTCAGCGTAGCTGTCAAATCACAAGTTCAGTGGCTGAGCTGAAGGTTCAAACCTTTCTAGTAAGGCCATGATTTGACAGAGAGATCTTCTCCCCTCAGGTCTTCAAAAAATGAATCTGATTGCTGGGCAATAATGTCAAGGAAGACAATTTCTCAGGACTCCAGTCACTGAGCATTTTGTTTACATGAGAGATTACCAGTAGGTATTTTCTCTTAATTTTACAGATAACTAGGTACATTTTCATTCCCTCTTTCTCCATCAGTCATCACTGTCCATTGCTCCTCCAAAAAGGCTTCGGAACTGTTCAGGTACCTAATTCAGGTCAAATTCAGTATCTTAACTCAAGAAGCCAGCTGCTTGGCCCTTCCATTGGCTGTCTAGTGGATGTGGGCATTTGCTGTTGGATAGGTTCTGCACTGACCACATAAAATTTCAACATGTTATTGTATCGTGCAATTACCTATTCATGTGGATATAGTGGATCAAAATAATATGATTTAGCAAACAGCTGCTTAACTGGAAGAAGTGGAGGGAAGGAAGCAATGAAGGAAGGAAATGAGGATGTGCAAGTTTAGAAAGCCAAACTATAGAACTCTTGTTCGATCATAAGAAAAAGAGACAGAGAAAACCTGGTACTAGTCTTCATTTATATGAAAGGTGGCTTCAGAGAGAGAGACTGCAGATTGTTGTCTGTGTTCGCTGAAGACGCAACAGAGGATAATGCTGAAAGCTGCAATATGGAACATTGAGTTTAGACATTAGAAAAGACAAAAGAAGAAATGATCTCTTTCACTTTGCGGACAGTGAAGTAAATGAATAGACTGCCTAGGGAATTTTTGGAATCCCCATACTGGAGGTTTTTAAAAACAGGATAGACAAACATCTGTCAGGGTTGATTTAGGTACAGCTGGTCCTGCCTTGGGGTGAGAGGAAGGATTGAACAATCTTTCTAGCTCCCTTCCAGCCCTATTTGCTATGAATCTATGATAAGCGGCAATAATACTTCACCAGCAGAAACTGGGGAGGTCACTCAGGTAGGGACACAAAAGAAAGAATAATAGCGAGAAGAGACAATGAGAGCTTACCAGTCCTTAATATCTCTCAGTCCCCCAATTGCACCTTTTCAGGAATATTTCCACCACAAAAAGGTATTATGAAAGTAAGTTTTATCAATATTTTAAGATGCCAGAACATAGGGTCAAAGTTGGAAATGTAATATGGACTATAGGTCAGACCATGAAAAAGAAGTCAGAACACAAGGAGAGGCAAGGTAATGTCATGGACTAACTCCTTTATTCCAACAGTGGTTTTAATTGTGTATCAGGCCAAAGAAGATAAGACTCTTCACATTAATCTTTCAGTGTTGCGAAAAAGTTCTTTGGGTCAGCATTCTACTTAGCAACTCTCAGTCCAACCCTGAGACAATTAAGATAGATCAGATGATTACAACAACACTAATGCAAGCATATAACTATGACTTTTTCTCCTCTGTGCTTATTATGCAAAAGTATGTAATATTTTGCTTTAAAATATATTAGCTGAGAAGCTGATATATGTGGCATATGTATGTGAAGCTGATTGCATTTAAATACTTCATTGTAAGGCATATGCACAAAACAACAATGTTAAGACAACCACATTATTTTTTCTTTTCATGAATTTTGCATGTTTAACCAGAGACCAATAATGTTGTGCTCAACATTACAATGGAATAAAACATTTTCTGTTACTTAAAAACAATATTTTGAAATACCTTAAGCCTGTGTCATTATTTTTTGCTGCATTTTAGTCTGCTATAGAATCTTGTGGTTTATTTCTTCTTTTTTTTTTTTTGTTGGCAGGGGGAAGCTGAACACAAAAATCACAGCATCCTTGCATACACTCAATCAGCGGGCACTTCATAAGCATGCTTCCCTTTTTTCTATTTCTAATATGAGCCAACACAGAAATTTACTTCTGAATCTTATCTAGATGAATGGTCAACGTTAGGTTGTTTTTTGTTTTTCCAAATGGGACCAACCCCAATATTTTAAATTTAAATATTGATTTTTAAGAAATTGTCTGAGTTCTACCATTATCTCTGACAGAAGTAGGTTTATTTGCCAGCACATACCTGAAAATCCTGCTTAAATACATATGGAAAACATTTAATAAATGCACTATTTGTGTGATCAGCTTTATACCACATACTTTCTGTTCCTAATTCATAGGGCCCTAATCCTAATTTAAAGGTAAAAATTAACAACTGGCATACGTATCAATCATTTCAGGCTGTTCTTCAGTCATCACTATGCATACACATAGGCAGTATAAGTAAATCTACAAGACCGAGTAATTCCTAAATAAGGAATGTATTTTTCTTCTCATTTATACCATCATTTTGCTGTACTATTGTTTACTTTATAAATAAATGAGAAGTTAGTTACTGAACTATTTTTCACTAGGTGATTGCAGCTCTGTGTTAAAATGGAACTAATTTAAGTAACTCAGCAAAGACCATTTCCTGCTATCTGCTATCATTTTCATATTTCCCCTCAGAATAGTCATTATCGTCAATGCAGAGTTGACTACCACTAAACAGGTCTGAAGAATCAACAGTATCACTGGATTAGCCTTTATAACACAAAATACTCTCCAATTGCAGAGGCTGTTTTGTTTGATGAGAAGGTGGGGGCAAAGCAGCAGTGGAGAAGAGGCATAGCTGTGTCTTACTAAGAAGCAGAATTTAAATGGCATAAGGAGCACTAATTCTATGATATAATAAAGACATCTCCTTAGCTATTCTCAGACAAGCTTCCCATCCTGCATTTCTACTCCAGACACAATTTCCAGACACAATTACAGACACAATCAAGTTTGTCAGGAACTGTATGACCAGGCTGACCAGCTCTGAAGGCTCCAGGTCCATGCGGAGCCCCTCATGTTTCTGCACAGCTTAGGTGAGACAACTTTGTACAATCAGTTTCCAAACGCAGTGCTACCCAGAGCGGTCACACATGTGCAACCTCAAAGTGGGAAAGAAAATGGGACAAGGTAGGGGTCAGTAACAAGCAGCCATGCATGGTTGGGGCGTGGATGAAGTGGAGTGGAACAGGGGCAACAAAAATGATGGGATTTTGTTTTCCCATGCTCTGACAGCAACTTATTGGAGCCATTCCTTCCCTCTCGGACACGGACGCTGCAGAGTAAACTGCCTTTTTAGCTAAAAAGAAGGCAGTTATGGCCATAAAAGGCCAAGTACCAGTTACAGACCTGAGGGTAACATATGTTTGGTGACAGAGTGTAAGAAGCACTGAATATACCAGTTAATACTTCAGACGTGTAATTTTCCCCACTACAAGTTTCCCTTTAATCTTGCTTGTCTATTGGTGCTCAAACAGATCTAACAAAGCTCAAGCAAAAAAGCAGAGGATGAATACTTTCTGCCCATGCCACAGGGAGTTTACTTTAAATATTTCTATATTTGAACAAAAATTAAGATTTTAATATACATAACAGTTTCCCACAAATTACCTTTATTGTTTGCTAATCACCTAGGAGAAAATGTATTAACAAAAATTCCACAAAGACATTGAAAAGCTAGAGTTAGTAGAAGCCCTGGAATATGTGCAAAGAAAAAACCAGCAAACATTTACAATTGTAATGTCCCAACGCAGTTCTAATAACTGCAGCTCTGATTTATTTCCCCATCCTCCTGTTCCAAGATCTGCACCTTGTCTTTTTTCTTTAGGATGAACAAAGATCATGGAACAGATTGCAAGTGAGGCAAATTGCATGTCTGTTTATGGTTGTGTTACGCATATTCTATATATCATTTGCAAACTATTCCCCAAAGAAATGGTATCAAACTTTTGGGGAAGAGAAAGGATCTGATGACAATCTGTTTTCATTTCATTTCTTTCAGATGCTCCATGATATTTCATCTGCTTTATCTGCTTAGATTCATTTCTTGTATTGCAATATTTCTTTCCCATCATTGCCCATTTGTTTTCTTTTGTTCTTTTTGGCTTTAATGTTCTTTAACTATATTATTTGATTTGATGATGCCATCACAATTAAAAGAAAAGCAGTCCAAGTCTATTTGAACTGAATCTTACATTCGCTTTGCAAGACTCCACTTTCGATAAAAAATAGAAAAAATATTTTTTTTAAACACACACACACATCTAAAACCACAGCAGTATTCCAAGATCCCTAACTTATGCACACATTTGATCTGCAAGTTTTAGCACCAAGGTAATTTTACTTGGATGGTTTATGAAGTGATTTAGCATGAATGTATTTATTTTTTGAGCTATGAAACTTTAAAATAAAGTTTTTCTGTTCTTCATCTTTTCATCTGGGTACTGTCAGAACTGAGTTGGCTTGAGCAATAATTATAAGATTTGGCTAAACACCAGAATTACCGAAGGTAAGTGCTCAGGAAAAAGCAGAACTATGAAATGAACCAAACTATTATAAGTACTTGCCAAAGACAAAACTATTAACAGAACTTTGGAGTATCTTCTAGCTAAACAAAGATCCATCATATTTAACAGAACTTCCAGTCTGGAAATGTTGTCCCCTAAATCAACTTTTAAAATGAGATTATTTTTATTATTATTCTTTTTAAGTCAACAGCTTACAAAGCCTGTAAATCAAAGAAAAATCTCCCCCCCAAAAAACCAAAAAATACTCCCCCAAAACCAAACAACCCTCCAAAAAACCCAAACCAAAACAGACAAATCATAACCTTGATTTTTTTCTCAATTCCACCAGCATGCAACTTGAGCAGCTCCTTTAAATAAATAGGGTATCCCTAGGCATTTACAGAGCAAAATCAAGCTCTTTAAGACAAATGTTTTTAAAACATTTGATAACGCCCTATTTTGCCCATCTAAAAAAATAGTATAATTAATATTTTTAAACTAAAAATAATAAAAAAAAGTAAAACACAATACCAACCCTGGTCTTAGCTATTTAATGAAACTAAGTGGATAAATCCAACCCAGAGAAAACTTTTTCTCAGTCAATCAAGTTGCACTGCAGATTCATTCCCCGAGAAGCGCTAGGAACAAAATAATAATATTACAACGTAAACTCAGTGTACTTATGGGTAATATTTGCTTATGCAGGTAATTAATCATCATGATTAATTATGCTACAAAGTGAACAGATTATTTCAGTAAACCAAGATTACTTGCCTATGGGTAGAGATCTAGGAGCTGCATATGTACACATTCACTAATAAATGATAAGGATCACTGGTGAGGCAGGTTGCAGAGCTTGGAAAAAAAGTGGTAGTTACTAAGTGAAACTGCTTTTGGCAACTATTGACCTTTGAGTTCTTAACCTGGAGGATATATAAACAACACAATGTTCGCTGGCAAATTTTCCCTGATAACCTGCTGGAAAAGGGACAGGATTTCCTCAAGCCATTTTGCATGCACAATTTAACAATTATGTGGTCAGAGGAAGGATGATTCTGTTAAGCTGCTGGGAAAGGTAGATGTTTACAGGCTTTACACATTTACTAAAGAATTTCAAAATCCAACGCAGCATAATCAATATCAACTCAAATTCTTCTATACTGAGATAAATGTTATTGAACACTGTACTGGGAACACACACACACAAACAGAAAGAGAAGAAGGATTCAGACTGCATAAAGCAGATCATACGAGTCAAAATCATAGCATTGGCAATTAAGGACAGAATGTTAAAGTGAGGCTAATTCTCTCAGCATAGGCAATATGAAAAATTATTTTGATGTATTTAAAAGCAGTGTGCTTAAAAAAGAAAACACTAAAATTATTGCAGGTTTCTGTTATAGTTGATTAAAATTTTTCAACTCTATATAAAAAGTTATTTTTGATAACTATTCCAATCAATAGTAGTATAAATGGTTTATATTTCAGCTGTACTTATAAAACATATTTCCATTTAAATTTTATGTAAGTAAAAATTTTGCAAAATAAACATATTGCAATCCACATTGCAAAACATTGCAAACATTGCGATGCAATCCACATTAAGTTATGGATGCACATAGAGTTTGTCTTTTTAATTCCTTTTAGCTGTCAGCCCTTCCAACATGTCCAACCTTTGTTATGTTCAGGACGCAGAGGGTAAGAGACAGGGCACATCCCAAATCCTTCACCGCCACAGTTTTATTTCTAATTGGTATTTCTACACTCTCCATGCATTCATCAATCAGATGTAAATTACAGCATGCCTGATTGGGTCTCCTTCACCCTAACCGTTCCCTGCTGACTGGCAGTGCTTGCCAACTGCTGCAGCAAGCAAGATGAGCAGCCACCACAGCACCTCTACTGTTTCAGTTGGTCTTGACTACCACCAGTAGCACAGATAACAACTGCTTCCTTAACACACCTTGAATGTCTTGAGTGCAATTGTCTCATTGAAGAATGCAGCCGTCACCCTTGATCAAATGTGAGACATCACTGCCAATGAGTAATACAAAAGACTAGGTCCGTAAATTCAAACATTGTTGTTGCAATTTCAGAGGAACTCCTTCCTTTATACTGGAAAGAGCACAGAAAAATGTCTAGCGGGTAGGGAGAGAAGAGGCACAGAAGATGGCAATTGCAAAAAATCCTTTTTTCATAATACTTAAACCTACTGCACGATCACTGAAAATACTGTAGAGGCAACAATCTAAATAAATCAGGAGGATGGACTGTGCAACACTGAAAAGGTTTGATAAGGATACAAGCTGAAATACTTACAACCACCGACAAATGTAGTGCCCAGACATTCTGTGGCTCTGCTGCTACAGTTCTCATGCTGCATAAGTATGGATTTAGCATATTTTAAAGCAGAATGGTGTCTAAAATTACCCACAAATTGACCTTGTCTCAACCCAACGTTCTCAATAAGCTATACCCATGATCTAGCCCTAGTGAGAGGACTGCCAAGTCCAAAAGGAAACTGAAGACTTGCTTGTGTGAGGGACAGTAAGGGGGAGTGGGACAAAGAAGAACAGTGGGTGAAGAAGGGCAGCAATTATGTTGTTTGGCCCAGTTCATAAGGTAAAGAAATTGTGGAAATACAAGGATCAAAGCTATTATGTTATCAATTAACATGTATAAGTTTTACAGCAATATGGATGATAACACTAAATTTCACTGACCCTAGCAGTATTTTCAGGGAGCAGGAAAAATGAGTCCTGGGGGTGTCACTTACAGAAAAGTATGAACTGTTCATGAACAATTCCATCATTGTGCTAGGCAGAAACAGGCTTTCCTTCATCTTCACAGATAGATGTCGTTTTGTCCTGTGTTTTTCTTGAACCAACATCTTGAATACAACCTTCTGGTTTTGAGTGACTAAGATTGATGTTCCCTCATCAACGTCTGCAAATACTGAAAGTGAGCTCTTTGTTTCAGTGCCCAGCACTGAGCAAAGGCACTGGGACATCCAGGATGGAAAGATGGTAGCTTTCACAAGACACAGGCTTGAACATCAAGACTGGCATCTGGAGGACAAACCCATTCAGTTTATGTGAGAGACAGGTCTTCCATCTGGGGCACAGAGATTAGCCCCTGCTATGAATATCTGAACTGCATGGGGTTTGCAAACCTTGTAAAATGTAATGTAAAAGTGCACAACTGAATTAATCTCATTTAACAATCTCTTGGCCTTTGATAATTTTTAATGTCCATGAGTGACCCGATGTTTCTAACATCATTCATGTATCACAATTCGATTACTATCATATCAAAAAATATACCTTTCTATAATATTCAGAGTGTGTTTTGTATCCAAGGAGCTGGGAGTGTACAAGAAAAGAGAAAGAAAAATGTTGTGCATCATATGCCAAGAAGATAAGAACAAAATCTAAGTGGATTGTCCAACTGGAACCCGAAAGGATGGTATAGGCTATCAATAGTGGGGACAAGCAGGTTCTGCTTCCACCTCTGTAGTTTTCCCTTCAGCAAGATATTTTGCAATCTTTATGTCTGTTTTCCTTTTCACTCTTGCCTGTCCTGTTAATTAATCTGTTCATTCTTCCTGGACAAAAGCTATAGGTGTACATCACACTTAGAAAACAGAAGTGTGATTGTGACTGGGATGTATTTTTCCAGGTGTTAGTTTACTACTAAAATCTCTTTGCTTGTTTTATTTTTCAGGGCTGTGTGTTTAAGGAGACCTCAGTTCCTTTTGCCTACCTGTTTATCTAGTGTCAGGGTGGATAGATTATTCACCCAGGTCACGGAAGACCCAAGTTCAGTTCAGCATGTCTGCTGAGCAGACTGATTTCATTGCATCTGTAAAACAATGACACCATGTGACATCTGGGGATGGGTTTCTTAACATTTTCTGCTGGTAATGCTGTTCTCAATAACTGGAGGTCCAATCCCAATCAACCACAATGTTATTGCATCGCTTTCATTGCTTCTTTCCCTCCTTGACCCAATGGAGTGAAATAGCAGCCCCCTCAGTGGGGCACAATTCTCCTCTCCTCCTTCCAAGTTGCCTTAGGCAGCTGAGCTGTCTGAGCTACATGCCTTATCAGTTAGGAGAAAGCCAGTAGCAGTGCTTTTCGAATACTTCTAAACATTTCTTCAGGCACAGTTACTTCACACATTTAAAACTAAAGTCACAAACAGCTCGGAGTTGTCAGAAATTTCATTTCTTCAGCAGATAAATTCTTTCCCCTCCCACAAAAAAAAAAAAAAAAAAAAAAAAAAAAAAAAAAACCACCAAAC
>VZTM01022825.1:81134-92383 GCA_013400555.1 Jacana jacana
TTCTCCAAAGGTCTCAAACGTTTGTAAAGCTAAATATTTGTTCAGCCTGACTGGCAGATAAGGGGAGGTGTCAGCAGGTAGACATCATCTCAAGTCAGCATTTCAAACAGCTTTTTCTTCCGGTGTTCCGTTCTCATGCTTGTCTGATATGGGAGAGAAACAATTACCTATTTTTCAAAGAAAACATAAGAGGACAAAATACCAGCAATAAGCCAATGAAAAAAAGAAGGAAAATTCTTATTCAGAGAATTCCTCTCTACTCCACTTTAGCAATTTTATGATTGGTGTGTACATTTACCATGCAACTTTTAACAGCATCTCAGTCTGTTTTTGAATGGCCCTTAATTTTAAACCTCCATTAATGTTTTTCCTTGTCCAATTTTTTTTACTATTGTCTTTTTTATATTGTTTTTGCAACAGCATTGCATCAGGTAAAGGTTAGTCTCATACCAGAAAGATTTCTTTCCTTGGAATGTTGTAATTTTTCTTATTGATATATTTCTGACTTGAACTAACACATTTGCAGCAGAATTTTCCACTTGCGTTCACATATTCTGAGTATAATTCCCTATGTTTCAGGGTAGTTTCTCCTCCACATTGACTTGCTAGCACCATACTTTTTGATAATAAGGTACTCCACTACTAAAGCTAGGAATCTTTTTTTAGGATCTACACACTTTCATTTGTGCATAGGAATCTCTGATCTATATTTACAGTAGCTTTATCATTTAACAGATGTTTGGACAGTTACAGTCCCCTCTGGGACAGTACTGTGTGGTTTTGAACTACTCCAGAGTTGTTCTATGAATATTTTTCCTCACTCTCTTATAGTCCTGGGGGTCTGTAACAGATGCTAATTGCAGTTTCTTCTTTGTTTTTTGATAATCTAGTCTTACCCAAATTATTCCACTGCTGCCCTCATCATTATCAAATTGTATCTTACTGATTTTCAAGGTTTCAAGCAGTAGATAAGACCACATTAGCTACAGCTTATACACACACAGCATAGCTTAAAAGTTTCATATGTGCATATGGAGATGGTGAGAGCATTCAAGAAACAGGGGCTTTTGGCAGAGAACATCCCACACCTCCTGTCCTTTCAGAAATATGCCTTGGAATAATTAGCAGCTCCATCTCAACTTCCCAATTTGCCACAATGCTCTCAGATATTATGCTGCTGCTCCACAGTTTTCAAAGGGGCTTATCATGCTGCATGCTGATCTGTTCCCTGAATCAAATGCTTAAGACATTAATAGCATGACCTTGAAGTATTTTTTGAACAGTTATTTTATGTTATGTGAAGTTTTCCAACTTGTACAGGTGAAGATGCTGTATTGTGTAATAGTGCCTGTGCCCACCATGCACTACATGAACCCTGGGGCCATGCCAGAATAGCCAGCTTCCTTGCTTCAGAGAGAATGGGAACTTTTCACAAATAGCAGACATAATAAATGCTCAGGTTGTGCTCCATGTTTTAGTTCAGCAGAGGCAGAAGGCAAAAAACTATTTTGATAAAGTAGCAAATATTCCAATTCCAGAACTTAGGACTCCAGTGGAGAATGAAGAGGCAGACAATGCTATCTATTTATAGTACATTTTGCCTGAATCCCTTCTTTTGTACACAACAGCCATGGTCTTTCATGCAGAACCACTGTAGATGGACAGCTGTGTGTCTAAACATCTGTGATGAACAGAACTCAGATGGGAGCTTAAAAAAAGAGAAAACGGCATCAACATATTCATAAGTTGGTGTGGGAACAATGAAAGCACATATTGTAGGTCTGAAGGAAAAAGGCAGAATCAGCTTGTAAAAAAAAAAACCCCACGAAATTCTCTAAGAAATTCTTTTTGCAGATGTCAGCATAAGCTTTCTGCCTGATTTAGTGTAGCAGTAAACTCAGGAAGGAGACAAAAGAAGTAGCTTTGACCAACCAGGATTTTCAAGAAAGCACCTATGAATGAATCAGAAAATCAAAATTTGAGCATAACTTGATCCAGAAGAACTATAACACCTCAAAAAGATAATGAAAGGAAAATAAAAAGAGAAAACTAAACTGAATTAGCTCTGTCTTGCTTGTGTATAATATCAGATCAAGATCAGACTAAAGCCAAAGACACACAGATATTAATCTCTGAACCTTCCAAGGTTCAATCAGTATCTTTAACTGGCTTTACACTTGTGAATGAGGCAGGTGTGATGTTTTAAAAAATAACTGAATAAAATAAAATTAAAAATCCTGGATTCCGGACCAGACATCAGCCCAAGTATCATATTTTGTCATCCTCACTTGCACTGTTACCTTAATTTTCAAGTAGTTCTAATGATAACTGGCAGTATTGAGAAGATATGACTCAGAGCAGTTTAAGTAATTTGTTATCAGCATCTCTCTCCTCTAGGAGACCATAATGAAGCATATAGAATGTATCCTCACCTGAGTGTGATCCCTATTATTCATTTAACTCTTTAGATGATTGCTAGACCTAATAAACTTTTCTTCACATTAAAATGCATTGACAGAGTAAGACAGAAGCTTTCTCCTCCTTCTCTTTCTTCAAAGATGATGCACAGAGATCTAAGTAAAGAACTGTGACCCGTGTCTTTCAAGTTTTCTTTTCTCTGTTCATAAGCAATTTCCAGGAATACCTGCTAGTATTCCACTAGAGAGAGGGTGAAACCCCGTTAAGATATAATTCCCCTTATAGGTACTTCCACCAGTTTTCAGTGGCTTTGACACCTCTAAAAGTGAAGTGATATAGTGGACTCCAGCACAGGGATACATTTCAAGAATGTATTGCATCAAACTGCATATGCCAGTACTTTGTACAATTTCTGCTGTATTGGCTACCTGCTGTCTCTTTTTACTGTAGTTTCTCACACGTGAAAGAAATTCACAGCTCCCAGACTGGAAAAATCTACAATTTCCTTACCTGAAAGTTAGGTTATAATACTTTTTACTCTTTAAAACTGCATACTTCTTTTCAGTAGTCAAAAAATCCAAATCCACAGTACACAAGAATTCTGTCTTATCAATGCATGCTCCCCAAATAACCTTAACCTTAGAGAAAAAAGTCACAAAATCATTGCTTTCAACCTTTTAACTCACCATAAATAGAAAAGAAGTATCTGTGAGTTATCACAAAATTGTAAATGTGAGTTATCTGAGAACAGACTAATTTTCTCAAATATATTTGTTATTCAAAATTAATGTATAAATTTCTGTGAGTGATTCTTGGCCTGATCACCAGTATGAGAGCAGTCTATTGTAGGCAAAATAATGATACTCATATATTGAGTTGCTTTGACGGTTTATAGAGGTCACACATTACGTATCCAGATTCCCTAAGCAGCAATCTCAACTCCAATGTGAGCTGCAACATTACATATTCACATCTTCCAGCCTTCTGGGATTTAGACAATTTTGATCAATAAGAGCTTTTAACTAAGAAATAATAGAGTAGTACTCCATTTCCAGGAACAGAAAAAGGGGAATCTGGCAAATGACAATAAAGAAGATATGCTGAACAGTCATTCGTTTATTAACCACTACTAGGATCTAAAGCCTTTCATTGTTCATCATCCTCTTGCCAAATCCTGACATGATTCAAGTTCCTCTTAGACTCCTCTGTGAATCTTCAAGGGTGGAGAAGTAATTCCACATCTAAAATTGTAGTATTGTCTTCACTGGAGAGAGATCTGGAAGAGGAAACATTACAAGTCCCATGTTTGGGAAATCTTCCCTACGAAAAGCTCTTTAGTCAGTGCACCTTCCTACCAGGCATGGGCAACAGACAGCAGCACATCCTGTTATTGAATTCGTTGGGCAGAGATCAGCTTTCCTCTACTCTCTTACCTTCAGAGCAAAGATGCAGTTGCCCATGTTGGGACAAAAACACCTGTCGATTGATATGCCTCATATCACAACATCCACAGTGATAACTTGAAATCGAAGAAAGTGGTAATGAACTTCTTCTCAATCTGAAGTACAGAATGATCTCCATCATACAACACTGTTCCTTACCCTGGAAATTTCCCAAATTTGACAGGTCCCTGAAGAACCTGATTGCCCTTAGGCAGGAGGTTGGACTAGAGACCTACAGGAGTCCCATCCAACTTTGCTTGTGACTCAACCACACTAATCCTCTGACCAATAGCAATGATTTTTGTTGGGTATTGTATAGCTTCAGTAGAATAAAAAGAACATTTACCTTTAAGAGGTAGAGTCAAAGAATACAGTAAATTGGTAGGTGATCAGTGATATCAAAACATGCCAGACTTAGGACAAATGTAAATGGAAAATGAAAATTAGAAACATGGATGTAACTTCAAAACATGAATATAACATATTTATTTGCCAGACATTCATTGTGCTTGTCCTGGTATGAGGTAAAACAAACCAATTTTCTGTTCAGTAGTTTTACTTTTTTAGCTGGGCCTCTTCTAACTAACTAAAGTCTGAAATTAACAGCACATTGTTCAGAGACTGTTTCGTCTCATAGTGATAAGACCTGATTATACCAAGGCATGGTCTGCAGAGAGGCCCTTGCTTATACTTATTGCTAGAACAACCAAGGTTAGGTAATTTTGGCAGGTGACCCAAACCTGACCAACTGGGGTATTCCATCCCATCCGCATCATGCTCAGTATAAAAGCTGAGAGATCAAAGGGTCATTAGGTTTCTTCCTTCAATGGCCGACGTCTGAGGAGGACCCTGTCTGTTCGTCTGCCTTTGATCCTGATCTGGAATCCAGCTCCTGTCGGTCACTGAGTCCAGCCTGTGGGACGTTTACTGATGCTGCTGGTGACGTGATTGTCATCCTGGGAGCCTGATACAGTTTTGTATAGACTGTATACTTTTTTTTATCCTTTCTTTTATATTTTTTTCAATTTTTCTTTTTATTTTTTATTATATTATTATTATTTATATTTCATTAAAGTAGTTTAGTTTATATCTAAACTCCTGAATCTCTTAATCCTTTCCTCTCCTCTCTTTTCCTTAGTGGGGGGGGAGGAGGGGTCATCATCTGTCCGATTGGTCAAAACCATGACAGTGCTAAAACAGGAAAATATCTTTTATTGATGAGATACACTGATATTTTAGAAAGGGGAATGCTGTAGATTAACAGATCTAGGTTCAAACATATTATTAGGTCACAAAAGATGACCAGCTGCCCCTCTCATGCAGGTACTGGAGACATGTTTGTGATATGGGAGTTCAAGTAACGATCAACAAGTATTAATAATATTGTTTAGAACACTGTTTACAGATATGTTCAAGAAATGTAAATTTTAACTAGAACTTACATTGAGAAGGTTTATTAATATGAGAAGGTACTCAACATCTTTTTTGACTTGGTCTTCTCTGGCAAGTACTCTAGCTACACTGCCCAAGTTGCAGAAAGCAAAGGCAGAGACTGAGAGAATGAAGTCCCATCCACTGTAGGAGAAGTTTAGGTTTGAGACCGTCTGAGGAACCTGACAGTGTATAATCCATGGGACCTAATCAGATACACCTGCAGGTCCTGAGGGAACTTGTAGATGAAGTTGCTAAACCATTATTCACAATATCTGAGAAGTTGTGGCAGTCCAGTGAACTTCCCACTGACTGGAAAAAGGGAAACATAACCACCATTTTTAATAAGGAGAGAAAGGAGGAGTGAATTACAGGCCTGTCAGTCTTACCTCTGTGCTTGGCAAGATCATGGAGCTGATCCTCCTGGAAATAATGCTAAGGCACATAGAAAATAAGAAGGTGATTGATGAAAGCCAACATGGCTTAACTAAAGGCAAATAGGGCCCAAAAAATGTAGTGGGTTTCTACAATAGAGCTGGATAAGGGAAGAACAACTGATATAATCTACCCGGACTTGTGCAAAGCATTTGACACTCTTGGCCGTGACATCCTTGTCTCTAAATTGGAGAGATGTGGCTTTAACAGACAGACCACTCAGTGGATAAGGAACTGGCTCAATGGCCTCACTCAAAGAGCTGCGATCAATGTCTCAATGTCTAAGTAGAAAACAGCAATGAGTGGCATTCCTGAGAGGTTGGTATTGGGGCTCATCCTATTTAATGTCTTTGTTGGTGACATTGAATGTTGAGGTTGAATGCACCCTCAGCAGCTTTGCCAATGACACCAAACTGCGTGGTGTGATTGATGCACTAGAGAGAAGGGATTCCATCCAGATGGACCTAGACAGGACTGAGATGAGGGCTTGTGAGAACCCCATGAAGTTCAACCAGGCCAAGTGCACATGGGTCACAGCAATCCCAGGCACAAAGACATGCTGGGCGGAGAATAGATTGAGAGTATTGCTGAGGAGAATAGCTTGGGTGTGTTTGTTGATGAGAAGCTCAACACAAGCTGGCAATGTTCGCTGGCAGCCCAGAAAGCCAACCACACCACATCAAACAAAGCATGGCCAGCAGATTGAGGGAGATGGTACTACCCCTCTACTCCACTCTTGTGAGAACTGTTGAGAGCAGGCCCTTTAAGAGGGAGTTACTGAAAGGGCACATATGCAAATAAGTGGAAGTAAGCGAAACGAAGTATAGTGAAGGCGAAACAAAGTGTGGGAAACAGCAAATGACACAAATGTTGTAGCCAATCATGGGGCAACTTTAAGCCTGTGGAAAGTGCGTGGAAAGCTCGTGGACAATACCCCTCTCCCTATCCGAAATGTAGTGCTTAGCGAATGAGGACCTGTAACTGTAGAACGAGGGGGGTGCTTCCCGACTGGTGCACTTCCTGAGGTGCGCTTCCTGTGTGCTCCCTGGTGCTTCCCGACTATGTGTGCTTCCTGAGGAATGGCTTCCTGATTGATGGCGTCGGGCTCGACTGCTCCTGGCCGCGGCAGAGAACATTTTGGAATCCTGTGTCCAGCTCTGGGGCCCCCAACATGAGAAGCACATGGACCTGTTGGAGTGAGTCCAGAGGATGGCCACAAAGATGAGAGGGCTGGAGTACCTCTCCTGTGAAGACAGGCTGAGAGCCTAGAGGAGAGAAGACTCTGGGGAGACCTTATTGTGGGCTTTCAGTACTTAAAAGCCTTATAGGAAAGGTAGGGACAACAGTTTTAGCAATGCCTGTTGCAATAGAATGAAGGGTAATGATTTTAAAGTAAAGTAGGGTAGATTTAGACAAGACAGAAGGAAGAATTTTTGTACAGTCAGGGTGGTGAAGCACTGGAACAGGTTGCCCAGGGTAGTTGTGGATGCCCCAGCCCTGGAAGTCTTCAAGGCCATGTTGGATAGGGATTTGAGGAACCTGGTCTAGTGGGAGATGTCCCTGTCTATGGCAGAGGGGTTCAAACTATATGATCTTTAAGGTCCCTTCCACCTCTAACCATTCTATGATTCCATGATAAGGCAATGGAGAGTTCACTCTCTAAGAAGAAACCGAAAACCCAAGCTGTAAGGAAACAATCTGACAATAGAAGGACTACAGTTCTCATTCATAAATGTAACAAGGAAGAAGCAATAGGAAGAAGAGAAAAAAAACACACATTCAAGGCAAAGCATGAGAATAAAAATACAAGGAAGAGTAAATTTGATTTGGAAACTGTTACCTGTCTGCCAGAGAAATCAGCTTCCAGTAGAAATCTGCAACAGTATTAAGCAGGGACTGTGAGGGTCAAAGGGAAAGTTAACTAGTCTCAAGACTGAGTTTGATGACTCTCAGTGTGATACATTATGATGCTTTTTATAAGGACATTGAAATCAATGATCCAAGATGCCACTGTTAGTCCTATGCTCCTCCTGACAGACAGCAGTCATCAGGGCCAGAAAGGATCATCTCTTTTCTTAGCTGATTCTGAAAGCAGAGACTCTCTAAACACAGAATTTCATTTCAGGACTGCTTCACAGCCCTGTACTTGTACTCCATCTTGCGATGAAGTGAGCTTGAAGGCAGGAAAAGCAGGTTAATGAGTAAGGAATTGCACACAAGATACCAAATTACAAGGTAGAGTAGGACACTTTCACAGATTACTATTATTCACTGTGTCTATGAAGCACAAATGAAAAAAATCATCATTTCATTATGACTTCTACATACAGTACATCGTGTAACAGAAAAAGCATGTTCCTTTTCTGCAAAAGACTCTGCTCAGTAAACCCCTTGCATTCCCCACTCTTTTTACTGTGATGCACGCTTTACTGAAGAGAATAGAAGTGGATGTGGAATGAAAGTTGCAAAAACTTTTAAAAAAAGAAACAGAATTTGGGCAAAATTTTTTGGAATTGTTCTTCATTCATGGATTAAAGCTGAGGTTATAGGAAGGTATGTCAACATTACATTTTTCTCCAAGAACAAAGGACACATCATTCTGTGGAAAGGACACAAAATTCTGTGCAAGTGTAAATGATAATGGTGAGAGAGCTGAACAGAAAATTATTTAGACCTTGGAGAAGAAAATATGAAGAACCAGCCACAGTAGGGTTTTTTTTTGTGTGTCTGTCAAGACATAGTAGTCCATGTATATGTAATTGTCAGAAGAGAAAAATACATTCATCTGTAAGTTTGCTTTCTATTCCAAATATCTCAGTTGTGCTGAAGAAAGAGGAGTCTAGACAGTGAAGTATCCTTCAAAGCTTAGTTTGTTTGTGAAGGGCAAAGTAAGTTCAGTCTGATCTCCTCTCTGGAAAAAAAATAAATAACACACTTGTGCAGCAATATCTTAGAATAGTGAAAGAGACATAACAATTTACAGAACTAAACTGTGTACTAAGACTGCTACTTTCTGGTTCAACAAACACAAATGCAGTCATTTTGGGATAAGGTTCTCCTCCTGTATCTTTAAACAGGACTCATCTAATCTAACATTGACCATTTTATCAAGTCTTGTATCTCGTTACTGTAAGTTCTCTTTACAGGTAATATACTTTCAAAACACAATGTGATATTTTAAGTATTTACAGAGGGATTAAATGAAGCATTGTGTTAGAACACCAACTATTCTTCCATGATTATACAGTCTAGAGACAGAGTTTAAATTAGATGTCGAGCTTTCGTTAAGCAAATCCATACCTCAGTGTCCTAAGTTTCTCATGAAACTAATCAGTATTGCTATCCTGAAGAATCACTTTGAATCCTACATCTTTCATCCAATATTTGCCTTCACACAGCGCTCACCACCTTAAATGCTCAGTGTGATAATTTGTCTGCTCTTGATAAACCCAGGGCAAAATTGCTGTTGTTAACGTTACACATTTTAAGTATAATTTTTGCAGTTAAATGATTTAAACATTGCTTAAGAGTAAAAGAAAAGCCGTGACAGGTATCAGGAGAAAGGCCCACAGGCAGCACATCATCATACAAAAAACACCAACAGCAGTGATTACTAGAGCTGAAATGGAATTCTGATAGAATTACAGAATCTTAAAATTGTCTAGGTTGGAAGGGATCTTTAAGACCATCTAGTCCAACCATCAACTTTAGTCTGATATTAATAACCCATCACTAAACCATGCCCCTAAGCACTATGTCAACAGATCTTTTAAATACCTCCAGGGATGGTGCCTCAACAACTTCCCTGGGCAGCCCATTACAATGCTTTCAGTGTAGAATTATTTCCTGTTATCCAACCTGAGCCTCCCCTGGTGGAACTTCAGTCTATTTCCTCTTGTCCTATCACCTGCGACTTGGGAGAAGAGACTCACCCCCACCTCTCTACAACCTTCTTTCAGGCAGTTGTAGAGAGCAATAAGGTCTTCCCTCAGCCTCCTTTTCTCTAGGCTGAACAACCCCAGCTCCTTTATCCTCACCTCCTAAGGCTTATTCTCCAGATCCCTCACCAGCTTTGTTGCCCTTCTCTGGACCCACTTCGGTACCTCAATAATAATAAATAAAAACGTAATATAATAAAATATCTTGTGAAAAGCAACCTATAACTTTGATATACGAAGTCTGAAACCTAATGAATCACGGTTCTATTTCTCTTGATCTGAAGGACAATTCAAAAATTAAAGCTGCTGGCACGTAGGTGGCATGCAGAAACTGGTTTATAGGAGACTTCAAGTTCAAATTGGTGTCAGGGACCCTCAAAAATTATTGATTGTCAGATTTTTATTGAGTAAAAACTATTTTACAACTATTTAAGTACAAAATAGAAAAGTAAATACTCAACGAGTTTTAAATATTGAATAATACATAGTAATACTCCTGATTAAATAACCATTTTGTTTCGTGATTACATTCAGTTTCCCCAGTTGATAATTATTGATTACAGTATATAGCCATTTGTTTCTGCTAACCTCTCTGCCCTTGTAAGTGTAAACATCAAGGACAGGGTTTGCACTCCTCTATTTTACATAGCACTGGACTGTTACACATGTTGTTCAAAGATCCATTTTATTGCATAGTAAACAGCTTGTGCTCAGAAAGCTTTTTGATACTTGGGATCCTTTTTCCCTCTTTCCTGCAGGGTAAGTTGTCACATGACTACCAGAAGTGTCATAAATACCCTACATCTTAAGGAATCAGTAGTAATTCTACTTAACTGATTATATTTTGTGGCAATTGTGGTTTTGCTGTTTCAATGTACTTTAAGCAATAGCTAATAATTGCTTTTTCAAATTTCTTTAAGTCATGAAGGCATTCCTTGTTATAAAAATAAGAGAAATAGCAAGAGAAAAATCTGCAGATGTCTGCTGGAAATATTACAGAATTTGGCTTTGCATGTCTTATTCTAATGTTTTCTTCTAAGGTGTAAGAAGTTGCTCAGTTGTTTTCTGACAATAATTGATTTGATCCCATGTGTCTAGTCATATGTTCAAACAAACCTTTCCTAAAGGAACAATAGACTGCTTTCACTGGCTAAAAAGTATTCCCTTTTTCTCAGTCACCTCTTTTTTCCTCATATATTTTAAAAGACAGGCACAGGCCTGTAGTCACCACTAGGGTACTTGGACTAGAGGCTGTGTTGATGTAGGAGCAGGCAGGTGTGGGCTCAGAGAGGTTGGTACTACAGGACTACTCACAATCTCACAGTGATGAAATCACGAAATCACGCTTTCTGAGAGTTGAATGCAACCGCCAAAAGACACGTATGCAAGAAGTTACGCTTTGCTTCATCTATAATTTAGGTTGAAAAGTGATCCCGCAACTTTTCATGTCTCAGTTTCTTATAGGTCCCTGGTTTTGTCCAGAAAGTGTCATCTTCAGTTGAAGATGCTTTCTAGTCAAGATCAGATGAGATCTTCATGTTCTTTTCATATTCTACTGCCTATTCTTTGTCTTTTTTTTTTTTTT
>VZTM01022825.1:92506-106364 GCA_013400555.1 Jacana jacana
TTTTTTTTTTTTTTAAGGAGCACAGTTTTACTGATGCAGAATAAAGTGAAAATAGTATGTCTGCTTTCTTTTTCTTGACATGCAAAATATATTCCTGAAGCACAACAGTAATATGCTTAATAAAATGGTTATCTTTCATTTATTTTGAGTGATAGATAACCTGGTAAAAGTTTTCCATAAATAATACATTAAAAAATCATAACACATAACATCTCATTAGATGACGATTCTAATTTTATGCCTATCTGAAATAGCATGCTGTTTCATTTTAAATCTCTAAATACATACAAAGAGAAAAGCTTTATAAATGTTTTATTTTTTTAAACTATCATCCAAACCTGCTTCATAATTTTACAGTGGCAGAAAACCAGTCATATTTAATTTAAGTATAAAGAGTGGCTGATGATAATTTATAAAATTTAAGAAATGCAGCCATTTTAAACTATTCAAAATTATTTTTTTCCTTTAAAGTAGCTAAGATTAATATTTTTCCTAATACAGAATTATATTTTATATTTCTAGTACTCATGTTGGTTAGTTCTTATCATTCATATCTCTTTGGGTAATGTCTGCACTACGTTTAAGTGTCTACATACTTGCCTGAGATGTGGAAAATGAAAGTTCATGCTGAAGAGTTCGCAGTGAACTTATCATGACTGACAAATGACATCAAGACAAGTGGAGTGGTGATTATTTATATCAGACAAAGATCTACCTCATTTTTCTAACCGAACTGAAATCCAGCTGACTTAGAACAAAATAGTGTAATCACAGTTTTCTTCTTCACCAGCAACAGAAAGAACTATTGCAGCCTTTTCTTCAGAAAAGAACAAGTTGCTTCTCCAGCAAGGTCTCAACACCACTCTTAGATGCAGGTGCTTTTCCCACCTCCCATGAACCTACCAGCGTTCTTGATCTTTGAGTCTAACCATTTGCCACAGGTTGTCACCACATCCACATTTTGTGCGGCATGACCAGGACATCATCGCTTTTGAGTAGGGTCTCATTATCATTAATTTTGATTACAGTTACATTATTCTCTCTGGCTCTACTTATATGAATACAGACTGCTATTCTAAGTTTCATTCATTAGTGCCAGTCCTCCCTCACCTTTGTGTCTTTCCTTCGGCTCGTCAGTGACTGTTCCATTAAATGTAAATGTACATTCTCAGATCACCTTGCTTCTTATCTCAGGCTACTTTTTGATTTTTATTCACTATTGATAAGAGACAAGAGTTGGTAAGTCACTGATGAAAACACATATTTTCTCATTTGTTATATGTCAGTGCAGGCGTCAGTGTGTTTTTGTCCAAGTTGTTTCATTTTGACTAAAGAAAGTTTCTCTGGGAAAATATTAAAACTGATTCATTATTCAGATTCCAGTTTCTCCTAATGCGATCTTCTGCAGGGCAACTTAGAAATCTTACTTTATTCACTGGCTCTACTACCTAGCAAAATGATGTTGTCTGACTCTTTCCTTGCACTTGGTTATTTATTTGAATCTATTTCTATTTTCTTCCATGTCTCCAGGGTGAAGATTTTGTCTATGGGTTACTTGGCACCATAGAGTTCTAGTCCTTTTGGCGCTATCTGAATGCAAACAATAAGCAAAAATAATTATGTAAGATTTCCAGAGGACAGGTCTAAGCCATCTGCAGCTTTGTGGCGTGGTGCATGCTGCAGTTGTAGTTCTTCAAAAGTCAGGATTACAGGCCTGGAAACTCTTTAACATTTGTGGATCCCAGTCTGTAGAACACAGCTGTCTTGTGCTTACTGTACATTAACTCTTGCTACAGTTGAAATGAAGAATGTACCCCACACCAAAAAAAACCAGCCCTGACCCTCTCTACAAATTTGAAATAGATAGCACACAGAATTCTGCTCGATGTATCACTTCAATAGTTCCTGATCAGTACAGTGCAAGCTATATCTGCCCAGCCACCTGTTTCTTTTAAGGAGAATATATTTCCCTTGAAATGGACTTGACTCACAAATTTATAATCACACAGTTTTGAACTACTTAACATAAAATTTTAATAAAACCTGCAGCATTTGTAAAGTGTGTCAGCTTGAAAATAAAGCTAGGTATTTCAATAACACCCAGGTGCCCTATTTAACATTTTTGGAATGAAACGTTTATTTCAAAATTTCTTTCCAAAGTGAGATTGCTTTTAGAGAAAATCATTAATAAGGAAATCAAAATGAAATATTTAAATTGCATTGACTAGAATAATTTGGCCCCAAGCATTACAGGGAAAATTTCATCATTCTGTTAGCAAAAAATCTGGTTTTGCTAGTTTTTTATTCCTCTGCAGGAATATAAAGGCCTTTTTTCCTCTTTTTCATAATGGAATTTCCAAGACTGGTTTCCAGGTTTTATGGTAAAATCTCATCTTTTCCCCTTCACAGTGACCTGGATAGATTTCCCTCAGAGGCAATGCTACCCTCATCCAAAAATCACAAACATTTATTCTTTGTTAAGATTGATGTGACTGTGTTGGGAAATCTTGGTTATTTTGGGGGGAGAAACTGGAGGAAGTGAGCAGTTCAACAACTGAAATAGGGAAAATAATATTAAATCTAAATTGAACACAGAATTTTGATTTTTTCTTGCTCCAAAACCTCAGCAAACAACTCAAATATTTTGGTGATATTTCTTCCTATCCAAATTCAGGTGTACTCATTTGAGCACTTGTACAGAGAAATTGAAGGAGTGAAGAACTTCTTTTGCAAAATTGATAGAAGACACATTTTCCTCACAAGCTAACCACTCTGGATTTTATGCACCTTCATTCTGTAACAAAACAATTAAAATTCCTTCTTCTACTTGAAACTTTGGAAATGTTCAGCTCCCAGGAGAAGGTCTACAAATGAGGCAGTAGATTTTTCTAGGATAAAGTAGTGATAACAACATTGATGATTAACACACTGTTCCAGGAGGAGAAGGAAAAACCAGTCAGGATAACACTCTGTTTTGAATGATTATTTCAGCAAAGAGACCTAGGTAAAAAAAAAAAAAAATTGTTCTTCTTATTGGCTTATGAAAATATAATCTACCCTTCTCCACATGCAGTGACCAAGACTCTTCAGCACCTATTATAGTATTTTTTTTTTCCAGAGAATTTACTGTCTAAGTAAAAAAAGATAAAAGACACCAGTCTTATGCCTTGCAACTTGCCAAGTGAACTTTCTCCATTGCAAGATTATTTTGGGCATAGACACTCCCACTCTGGCAATTAAGAACTCCATATCTTCAATATGATGTCTTCAATATTCAGCATTAAAACTTTAATCTTGATATTCCCTCTGGTAGCATGATATAGTGGTACAAAACTACTGCAATGTATACAGTCTGTACTGGATTTGAATCTTCTAGAAGGTACTCTCTGACTGAACTATAAATGTGAGTGAGAAAGACTCACATTTATAGAAGAGTGAGAAAATTAACTCTTCATTTCCTAACAAAGAAGATGTGTGATGTTGAAGTTAAACATATGTAGAGAAATATATGCCAAGTGTTATTCTTCATTTTCCAAAAGGCAAATATAAATATCTATCTATCTATCTTTCTAGGGAACTGTTTTCAAATAAAAACCAGGTACATAAGATAACACTGGATGGATGGATGGACCCAGCCGATGACCAGTCACAAGTGGTGTTCCTCAGAGCTCAGTATTGTGGCCATTTGTGTTCAATGTCTTTATTGATGATCTTGACAATGATATAGAGTGTACTATCAGTAAGTTTCCAGATGACGCTAAATCAGGTGGGACTGTTGATCTGCTTGAGGGCAGGGAAGCTCTGCAGAGGGATTTGGATAGACTGGATTGATGGGCTGACGTTAATGACATGGGCTTCAACAAGGCTAAGTACCAGGTCTTGCACTTGGGCCACAGCAACCTCATGCATTGCTACAGGCTTGGGGGAGTGTGGCTGGAGAGCTGCCTGGAGGAAAAGGACCTGGGGTTGCTGGTCACCAAGCAGCTAAATATGAGCCAGCAGTGTGCCCAGGTGGCCAAGAAGGTCAATGGGACCCTGGCTTGTATTAGAAATAGTGTAACCAGTAGAAATAGGGAGGTGGTTGTCTCCCGTACTCAGCACTGGTGAGGCCACATCTTGAGTCTTGTATCCAGTTCTGGGCACCTCAACACAAGAGAGATATTGAGGTGCTGGAGCAAGTGCAGAGGAGGGCAATGAAGCTGGTGAAGAGCCTGAAGAATAAATCTTATGAGGAATGATTGAGGGAGCTGGGACTATTTAGTTTGAGGGTGAGGAGGCTGAGGGGAGACCTCATCGCTCTCTACAACTGCTTGAAAGGGCATTGTAGAGAGGTTGGTGCTGGTCTCTTCTCACAGGTAATTAGCGATCAAACAAGAGGGAATGGCTTCAAGCTGCAGCAGGGTAGGTTTAGGCTTGACATTATGAAAAAATTATTCACAGAAATAGTGGTCAGGCACTGGAATTGTCTGCCCAGGGAGGTGGTGGAGTCACCATCCCTGCATGTGTTTAGGAGTCATTTAGATGTGGTGTTGGGGAGAACTTTGTAGAGTAGGGCTGATGGTTGGACTTGATGATCCCAAGAGCCTTTTCCAACCTCAATGATTCTATAAAGATTTAAATCATAGGCCAGTTCTGAAAAGTCATTGCAGATTGCTTGATGTGTGTGGCAAAATGCTCAAAGAAGATACAACTAGAAATATTATCAGAAAATCGAAGACTGTATTAGGCAAGAATTAATTTATATTACAGGTGAATGAACCCTCCCACTTCTGTTTCTATAATGTTCAGAATCTTTCCCTTCAATCCAGTTCAGATTGTAACTTCATTTTTTTTAATTAATTTTGAATTTAAGTGTTTTAAATATCTGGATCTGCTTTCACATCAGAACAGATTCTTTTGCTACTATTTTTGGAATTTTATGCAAGAGCTTGAACTGGCATTAAGTTGAAGCCATTATTAGATCAGATCAATTAGATGTAAGAAGTAGGATGTTAAAGTAGATGGCCTTCACCCAAGATCTCTGAAGTAACTCAGGTGTGAACTTACAGGACACTTGGCCAAGATCTGTAAACTACATTACAAAAAGCTACTGTGGCAGAAGATTGGCAGACTGCCAGTGCAACTCCCATCTCAATAAGTCTCAAGAAGTGATCCTAGGAAAGGCATGCTTCCACCTCCAGTAAAAGCATAAGATCATGGGACTATAGAAAAACATGTTTCAGGGGAACCTTTCTGTAAAATCTCACTACTCCACTGCACTTCTATGACAACATCAGCACAAATGTGGGTATGCTTGCATTTTTAAAAAGCTGTTGACAACGAATATTATTATTGAAATAAAAATATGGCAGGACTAGCAGGCAGAATCTTTCATGGATTAAAATCTGATTAAAGGATAGAAAAAAACCATTCTATCATAGATCTTCATAGACCAAAGATTCTTCAGTTTTCTCAGTGTAAGACAGTAGAGACCGTAGGGTGATCCGATTGACTCATGTTTAGGCTGTTTTTTTCATAGAATCATAAAATCATTTAGGTTGGAAGAGAACCTTGGGATCATCAAGTCCAACCATCAACCCTACTCTACAAGTTCTCCCCTACACCATATCCCTCAACACCACATCCAATCTACTCTTAAACACAGTCAGGGATGGTGACTCTACCACCTCCCTGGGCAGCTGGTTCCACTGACCAGTGGTAGTCATCAGTAATCTGAAAAGGGGAGTTAACACTAAAATCTCCACTCTGCAGATGTTACCAATTTATTTTTTTTTCTGGGGAAAACCAATGAAACTTACCTGATTCTGCATTCAGAATTGGTTACAACTCAGGAAACATATATTGGAGTCTCCGAATACAGTTCCCTGTTAGCACTGGCTCAATGGTCAACAGAAGACAAAGAAGCTGACAATGTGAATTCAGCAGGGAAAAGACTATTAAGTAATCTTTCCTTGTTTTTAGGTAAAAAAAAAATAATATTAAATTGCCATAGCTGTCAAAAATGAGGAAATTAATTTAAAGGAAAATCAGAAACAATTGTAATGTTTCGGGTTTGGAAGGGGTTTTTTGTTGTTTAAAGCTGATATGTCTCATTTAATGTTATTTTTCTACCAAAAAGACCCACTTTTATCTCTCTTATTACATATACTCTGGAATACAGGCACATTTGTAAAAAAAATAATTAAACATACTACTGAATCCTAAAGTGAAATGAGACAAAAAACTTCTTAACCCACATATAAATTAGAATCCTGAGAATTTTATCGCCATTCCTAAAAGAAAAAAAACAAACTAGTGAAGACTATTCTACTGTCCTTCCACACAAGGCAATAGCAATACCAATAAGATAGTGAGGAAGCTCAGAGGGGCTTCTGTCAAAGCAGAAAGCACAACAGTAATGGGGGATACTGTTTGCCCTGCGGACAAATATCATACCAAGGCACGACACGATTTAGACAACATACATGGAATAGTTAAAAAGGTAATCCATAGTAGAAGCCATATTTTATTTAGTCCTGAAACAAGCTCTGGCTCAAAATTTAACATCAAGTAGTTATGGTGCAAGAGTGAGCATAAAATACTCAATCTCAATAAATGTAAAATCAAAAAATATTGTAAAAACTTATCACAATGGTAATGTCAAATAGTAAAATACAGATGGTGAATGGTTTAAAGACATAATGGTACAGTAAATATAAATAAAAATTAATATTATCTACTAAACACAAACACACACACAAAAAGAAGAATAAACAACTAAAGTCTATCATGAGCAAATAACATCTATTTTAGACAATATTTTAATTATATAATTATTGGATGGTAAGAAACTTCCTTACAAACTTTTATTCAGTTATTCAAAATATTAGTCAGTTTTTCAGTTAGTCAAAAATGGCAGCATTGGCTAAATCAAAAAAATTCTCAAAGTCTAGGAAGTTGATTTAAAAATTAAGACACACCAAAAAGATTTTGATAGCTCCCCAACTCCCTAAAACTAGAAATAAGACCATTTCAAACAACTGCAGGAAGAAATTGGTTATCAAAACGACCTTTGTACAAGAGAAATGAAATGTGGCAACAGAAGTACTCCTGTCAAAGAAAAATTGGTAGAAAACAGAATTTTAACCAAAAAAAGACAAGACCAAACAATACGAACAAATCCATGGATAATGGAGAGGAGAGGAGAGGAGAGGAGAGGAGAGGAGAAAGATATTTTTGCAGGGGAAATAATGCCTCTCAGAAGCTACTGATGGTCAAGAGGATCCCCCTGAGAATGTGAAGGGCGTGTGTATTTGCATTGCTCTACAGCCATCTCTGCTTCCCCAAATTTCAGTGTAAAAGAAATTTTAGGGATTATCACTGGGTCCTTGACAGTTTTGTTGTGCTTCTTGACTTCCTCCACTGCCCACTACTAGAAACAGGACATGAGACTTGCGAACCTTGTTTTGAGCCAGTACAGCTATCGCTATGTTTGCTTGTGACTGATCTTTCTTGCTGTCTCTACCAGAGCAAATTTGTGATCATGGTTGGCCGTAGCTCAATCCTTGCCCTCCCACACGAATATAAACAATGTCATCTGCACAGATATCTGCAGCAGACAACCCTCAGGGGCTGTGTGCAATCTCTGCTGGTACCCCCCGAAGCGATTCCCGTTCTGTACGGCATTGTCAGCCACTGATAGCACCCAAACAGGGTCCAGAAAGTTGTCAAGTAACTGTTTGCTGCATCCAGTTTCACTTGCCAGAAGCCATCTCTGGCATCCATGACTGAAAAGACTATTGTGTTCGCTTGATTTGGCAATATTTCAGTGACTGTTGGCAGGGAACAGTATAAGCACTTTAGTATGCTATTGAGGTCTTTTGGATTGATGCAGATCATCAGTTTGCCTGTCTTTCTAACTGCCACCATACTGCTGATCCAGTCAATTGGCCTTGCAACTTTTTCAGCCACCTTGTTCCATGAGAGTTTTAACTTTCACCTTGAGCTCTGCTTCAAGAGTGTCAGTACTAGCTTTTTATATATAGCTGATGCAACATCGTCTTAACCTTGCAGACCTTAAAAGCACTCATTATCCACAATCCTGATCCCTTGACCATCTTTTAATAGTCAGAAAAGTAATAACACAGATATGTTTCCCCCACCTTCAGGTTGCTCTCTGATGCTTTGACTTTGCAATAAACACTCTCATATCCCAGCAAATAAGTTTTGCACCAGACAGTGAGTTTCTGCATCCATTCTACCGAGAGAAAGATCAGAACCTAATCCTTATTTACACGTGAGCACTTTGGCCGAGGCATTTAATAAAAGAACATGTTTAATTAGATCCTACTGTAAGACAAATTACCATATTTTATTTTTCACAAAATCTGCATAGTTTACACAGTTTCACCATAGAATCACATTCCATTTAGTGAAGGCTTTCCTTTGCCAGTTGCTTGTCACTTCTCATATTCGGATTCTGAACCACATAATTTTCTCGTTACTGCCATTGCACTTACATGCTATATATTATTCAGACCAGTTTCGTCACAGGTGCTCACTTTTCTCTTTTCAAGCACTTATGCAAATTAAATCACCGGTGTAATTTAGAATCTCTTCATTTGCATGTATGTGGTCCAAAAATTAGCTTGTCCAAGTTCCAACTATGCACAGGGTGACACCACCATCTTGATCTTAAGCTGGACTTTTAACCACTACACCTCAGAGTTTTATAACAAAAGAGGTCAATATCATTATCACGGTTTTATAAGGGTGCTGTGTAGGGGTGAAGTGACTTGCTCAAGGTCATCTAACAGATTGGTGAGAGCAGAACTTAGGTCTTGCGAGTTCCAGTCTAGTGCTCTATCCAGCAAGAAACCCTGACTGTGCTGAAGTCTGAGGTCTCTCTGTCCTTGGCCTGCTCTGTTAAAACGCTGCACTGGCATTCATATAAACCATTTACTAAGGGTAACATCCATTTGTTCTGCATCAAAAAGCAAGAGAGATTGACACATACATAATCTTTTCCTATATGTGATGGATTGATCCTTGACTTAGGATCATTTCAGTTGCCTCTTTGTAGTCTCTCCATTACAAGAAGAATTTCCCAGGCTTTCTATGCAAGCTGAGAATGGAAAGCTGCTAAACAACCATTTCTCCTGTTCTTCTTGAGGAAACTTTTTACTGCCAATCCAAATTTGCAACACCTGCAGTGTTGAAAAAGAATGCTTAAAGGCGATCACTGTACATTTATGTTTGTCATATGGAGATTTAAAAACATAAAAATCCACACAGCATTTCTTCCAACATTTTCCAGAGAAGATTTTTTTCAAAATATCAACATGGCTAAGTGGAGTGCATAATCCTTATACGTATAAAAAAAATATAAATAAAGAATATTTGTGGCATATTGGGATAACGATGTCTAAAAGCTTTTTTTTTTCACTTTTCAAGGAGAAAAGTACATTTGTACCCACTGATGGCTTCTTGGTAAAATTTCACGAGCATGAAATAGGCCTTATTTGCACTGACATACCCTAATAATAGTTTGCATTTGGGATATACAGCGTTCTAACAGAAACGTTTCATTTATACATGCTGCTTTAGTGTGACAAGAACTTTACAGAAATGTTAGGAGGGGATGGCTTCTGACATTATGGGCAGCATACAAGGAACTCAGCCTGATTCATGCACTGCTTCTCTCATTCGGGTGGTGCCTGAAATAGCAAAGAGCTGGTCCTGCTGTCAGGAGGATTGCGTCTGATTTGCAGTATGCCCACTTACAGGCACACTGCCTGATTGCTGGTGTTCCCAAGATGGTCTGCCCTTTGGAAGATTTAAATCCAGACCAGAAGGAAGGATCCCGTATCGGTGTGGTCCCATACAACAAAAGCCTCAAAATTGGCCACAGGACCTGCCCTGGAGTTTAGGAAGGACTTGTTTGGTTCCCTGCGAACAAAATGACAGACGTACAAGACACATGCAAACCATTTCCTGAGGTGAGAAGAAGCAGCCGTGCTGCAAAGCACACGGACCTCAGCAGAATTCATACCTCAACACAGACCACAGCATGCCACCTATGTACATGTACAGAAACTGATTAATGGGCTGTCACTTTATTTGTTGACTGCTGAATTATTTATACTTATAAAGTGTTTAATAATTTAGAGCTGATATCTTAACAAATTACAGCTGAAAGTGACAAGGGGAAGGTGGCACGAGTCTCACTTGAGATCAATGCCCTTGTTCTCAGGGCACTTTGGAACATGATTTCTGCTGACTGTCATCAGCAAAAAAAAAAGGAAGGGGGAAGTATGTTGATTTGGTATTACGTGTTAAATAGAGAGAACTGCATATTTCAGTAATCAAAGGAAAAAAGTTGCTTTAAACCAAAAAGAACATGAAATTACTCTGAAGAAATCTACATTTCCATATGAAATGAAAATCATTGTCTTAAAAAAAAAGACTAAATAAAAGCTAATTACAGTGTTTGTTTTTAAAATTTTGTCTCAAAGCATTTTATCCATCTTTTCTTGCCACAAAGGCTTTGGATACATATTGATTTTGACCTGCATGCCACATCTTTACAAAAAAGCAAAGTCATCTTAATGCGAAGAGGTTATTTTTTACTGTATCAGGATGGAAACAAAATTACCATCTACTCCCTCTATGTGAGTGAAACTTAGAGAGTGCATGAGAAAGAGAAACATAAATTCTGATTTTAAACAAAATCCAAATGCTGACCTACAGAAAGGCTGGCTGGTTCAAACCAGTTGAAAACAAAATTCCTGTAAAAATCCTCTATATAGGTAAATATCATTTCACTCCAGGATGTTTTTTCTTCACAGACATTTTTATAGAAGAAAAAATGCTTCAATGTAAATATCCAAAATAGTAAATTCCATTCTCTAAGCAGGAATTTCCTGGGAATTAATTCACTCTATTTCCTTTAAATACCGCAAGAATGCAGTGTCTAGTGGAATGATATTTTGGTGAAATGCAAATACTTAACAAAGACACAAGGCTCCTGGGACAGAAATTATACTATCATTGATGCAGACGAATACATTTTTCAGGGTAACCTCTCCAGTCATGAGCATCGTTTCATCTTGTAACCCCAATTCCACAATGTCCAGAAGAGAAAAACAGGCTGTGCTAGCCACTAGCTGAATTCCAGTAGCACCGTATATCCACATACAAGATACTGTTCACCAGTGCAAGACTGACCTCTGCTTGTATTCAGCTTGCTTCAAGTGAGCACCATATGTCTTTCCATCACAGTAGCACCGGCACTGTGGCCTTGAACAGTGTAAATCATATCCAGCTCTAGCCAACATCTCCCCCCCTCCCCTCCCCATATGCTTAGGTGATCGGTGTTTTCTACTTTGGTGCGGGCAGCCTGAATCTTATAAGAAATAATGTTACACACACAGTAGAAACTTGGTTTCATGGTATTTTCCAGTATTAGCTTCTTCAACAGCAACTGCTTTCTCTCTCTCTGTGATTTAATTGCTGTTTATCTCCACGGAGACTTTTATATGTACATGCTGCCAGCTGGAGTAGGATCAGTAGGTGGCCATTACTGGACATTTGGGAGCAATGACTTGAATTAAGGCCAGCTGAATGCTACTAGCAGCATTTTCATTCTGCCCTCAGTCACAGGCTCACCCATAGTATTTCTTCCACTGCACAGACATTTACAAGTCTACAAGCTCCGGCAGCAGACTTCAGTGAGAACAAGATCTAGTCAGCTCTAATTCTTTCCATAATTCTCCTAATGACTTCAGGGCAGAAACCTGCTCAGCTACATTAGGGACCTAACTCATATCCATATTGTAAACTGCTCGTAAGGAAGTCAAACTAAATTCCCAGTGGAGAACAAGTGATGAAATACGTTGTGTTCCTCTGTGTCCACCCCACAAGTCTACTGGATGTGTTGCCTTGAGCAGGACAAGTGACAAACATGGTCTCCCTTTCGTCATACCATTGAACAGTTTTTTAAGAAAGTTATACAACAAAATTAGGGTGGGTTTTTTTTGTATTTAGATGTCCCTATAGCAGTGCTATATTTGCATGAACAGTTGAGTGGGGAATGTTCATAGATTAATAAGCTGTTACAAAGTTTTTCTGGTATATAAGTGAAAAATAGATAAAGGAAGCATAAAGATAGCATGAATGACAATTCTTGGCTAAGAATTTATGTTTTAAAATTGATTATTCTCAATTGTTAAGGATATTATCACTTTTGATACATACTTTCCACTTCTGGGCTTTCTAATATAAAAATACTCTACTTAATTGCTCCCCGGGTTCCAGAAACATAGACAATAACTTTTTTGGCATTTGATGTGGGGAATATATTAAGTGAAAAGCAAGGATCTGGATGTTTTGGAAGATGAGGAAGTAAAATCATATTGAGTTGTTGCCCTCCCAAACACTTGCCCTACCAAACGCTTGGTACTCAAAAAAACATTATTTCTACTGTATTTTTTTCTTTTATGCATATTTTTTGAGTATTGGAAGCTGGACAGTGTATGGAAAATGTGAGTTGTGAGTTTTTCATGCACACATTTGCTGAACCACTTTCGTGATTTGACTAGGAGGCCATATTTATAATTCCTCCCATATTAAACCTGAATTATTAAAACTAGAGATAAGAGTGATCTCAATGAAAATTACCGTTAAGTTACAAAAATAATCAGGGCACATACAGATGCTCCAAATAGTACAAAATGCAGCATCACATCTACTAAGGCATAGACTACTAATCCATTTAAGGTCTTGAGCTTGGTCCTCAGGATTCCCTCTGAGTAAGATCTCTACTATTCGGGACACAGTTTTTCCTTCCCCTCCTCCACAGCCTAGATTAGTAAATGTGGCCAGCAGGAAGCCTGGAACTGACGGTATCAATGACAGAGTGAAGTCTGAAAGAGCATGGCACAGAGCTTTATTGGTCACAGGAGGTAGTCAGCTATGGCATTCCTTTCCTTCACAATTCACATGATGCCCTGACACCACTTCCTTGAAGATAGCATTCAAATTCACCCCTGAAGTCTAAGCATAACAATAACATATCAGCCACTTACTTACACACTCAGGAACACAACAGGATATTAAAAGGGAATTAGAGAAAATACAGTCTTTCAGGTAGGTTATTGTTCTCTGGAATGCAAACTCATAAGAAATGTCTGGGATTAGTATCAGACTAGTAGAAATGAGACCCAGTCAGGAGATGGTACAGAAAGCATCCCAGACCGACTTCTCCCTTTTTCTTTGAAGCCTGCATTTCACTTGCTAGTACAGCACAGTGCGTGCATATTCATGAATCAAAGTTCCAGCGACCCCTCAGCTCCATGCTGCACAACAGAAATTTCAACTATTGTGTGAAATCCTAACCCCAAGGCAGTCAATAGCAAGATCCTTGCTTACTTCTTAAGGAACAGGAATTCACCCATGATGTCTTGTTAGTTCTAGCAGGCTTTCAGGATGCGGCATGCTTTTCGAGATGAATCAGTAAGCAGTGTGCTGCTTTCTTACATCCTCCTATACCTGAAACAGAAATAGTGTTTCACTGCACTTCTATTACCCTTGGCAGCCAATTTTCTCCTTTGTCCACTCAAATGCAACCCTCCATCCTTTACTTTTTTTCTACCAATACATTTTTATAGAACAACATAAAAATGTTATTAAAAAATCAATGCTCTGCTATCATTTATGGTTTATGTTCAAAAACTGTGGGCATCTTCCCTCAGCTGGCCCAGACTTTCTTCACTGGTTCTGCACAAGTGCTTCCTGAGACTGCAAAAAACCTTACATAAAGCCTCTAGCCCCCATATAATTTCCTGTGTACGTAGTCTGTGTCTACTGATTATTTTTTTTT
>VZTM01022827.1:4263-56323 GCA_013400555.1 Jacana jacana
GCTGGTCCGCAGGGGCTGCGTGTTCGACAGGTGGGAGTGCAGCGGGAAGGGCTCACGGAGGCGCTGGGCTGGGCTGGGCTGGGCTGGGAGATGGGCTACTTCCCGAGCCACAGTTTCACAGTTGGGTAAAGCAGGAAAGAAGGAGGGGGAGAAGCCCATGTCATACCGTGGTCTGTCTGCAGCAGGTACCGGACTAAACTGAGAGGAATCTGGGGGGGTGGAAATGGACGTGGCCAGGGTAACACAAGTAGCTGTATTGATGAAGTCACGACCAACTTCTTCAGTTAATAAATGGCGTAAGTGGAAAACCAGGGGAAGTCAAATACATGCAAAAATTATATCTGGTGAAATACTGCTTCCTCAAGGACTTTAGGTTCTTGGAACATCTTTAAATCGAAGTGCTACACTTATGTATCAAGGAGACCAAGCTGTAAGGATAGTTTGGGCCCTCTCGGGGTGCCAGCTAACCTCACCGAGTGCGGGCTGGTTAGAAGCCTCCCAGGACCTGGGGGGGGGCGGGATTTGAAGGGGAGCTAAGACATTTCCATTTACTCAGGCAAACCCATCAGTTGCATCATACTCTGGGTTGAGGTTTGCAGCCACACCTTATAGATTCAGCTACACAACGGGAAATCATCACCCTGAAAGCCTACACTACCTGGAGTCCAAATTCTTTAATTTCTTTGTGTCAATGGAGAGAACAGCAGTTCATTACCACACTGAGGTCCTTCCCCTGCTGACCAGAGAGATCTGCAAGGAAAACTGCTTCCAAGGCTGATCTGAGCTCAAGACCATTAACTCAGAGGAGCTGAGCTGTTAAGCAGTAGCTTCCAGTGGTGGACTGACAACAGCAGCTTACCCTTCTCTAAGGCTCTCTGACAGGCAAATATTGCTCTACTTCCCATGTCAGGCTAGGGTAAAAATACGATTGGGATTTTGCTGACTCTTACAGTGGCCCCTCCAGTATTCGCCCAGGGTGGGATGCATTAGAACAGGCTGTTGAATCTACAGACATACAGCCTGGTTCGGGGGGCTGCAAGGTGCTAGCAAGGCATGGCCAAGCCACGAGGAACGCCTAGAAGCACTGTTTTGATTATAGGCAGGCTTTGTCTGTGCATGGTTATGCTTTCCAAGGTACAGTTTTGCCCCTCTCCACTACCCTATTCAAAGCATGCACATTTAAGGACAAGGTCCTTATCAGAAATGAGAGCTCTTGTTTCTGGGGACCAAGATGTGTGTAACTGGTGCTTGGGTGGCTAGAACGTGGCTTCCAACAGCCAAAACAGTGTCTAAATGACTGAGAGTCTTTCAGGAATCTCCCCTTTATGTTGTGGGTGAACCACAAAGGGGTGTGAGCCAAGTCACCAAAACCAAGATAAAGCACTGCATTAAATGAAAGGACAGACTCAAGATAACAAAGGTAAAACCAGTATAAGTAAGTGGAAGGCAGCACAATCCAATTATTAGTTTCACCAGTGGGTCATTAAGCATTAGAGGGGCAGCTTGGAAGTTTCTGGAAGTGTTGGACTTCTCATGCCTGCCCTATGCAACAAACCTGAACGCTCAGGGTAGAAAACATTTGCGTGCTCATCATGCAGGAGTCAGGCTGAGTCCGTAATAGAATCCTGCACTTTGGAAAACCTTAGACAAAATAAAAGATTCTTGGACAAACCTTAGATAAAATAAATTCCTTCAAATTCACCCAAAGAAAATACCTGGAAACGCAGTAGCTGCTAAGTGACCAGAGGATGCAAGGGGATCCTCTGTTCCCATACATTCTTCCTGTCATGGTAGCAAACACAAAGTCTGTGGACTCACAGAGTACATTTAGGACACCTAAATCCGAGCTGGTATACAGGGATGACTTAGTAACAAAAAACCCTGAAGCCTGCAGCACATATTACTCCTTTAGCATTGGATGAGCATTCTGTATTTTTACAGTAACCTTGCTCTGCTGGTAACTCAACAGTTACTAATTTTTCTGGTATTCTCTGTGCTGATTAATTCTCTGTGAGGCGACAGTGAGCGTCACTCAGTGCTCACTCACACAGCAGCAACAGAGCTTCTGCCTTTTCTCCTGCACTTCAAACTTGCTGCTTTTGGACCAGATGTGGAGGCTCCCCTGTGTCCTGGAACCTGTGGTCTTGCACTGGTTTGACAGTGAGAGCAGTTAAGCATTCACTGCGGAGATCAGGTGTTTGCCTGAAGTGGCACTTAAGTTTCTGTAAAACTACAGTATTTGAGACTGCAGCACTGGCAGGAGCTGCATAAGAAACGGCAGTGCTTGGCTTGTGCAGTGTTCTCCCAGCATCAGGAGCTTCTGTGTGCACAGTGCTCTGGGCCAGGTAGTTTGCTCATTCCTTACTTCTAGCATCTGGTTTCAGCAGATGTTTTCCTGGGGAGGGGCAGCAGAGATGTGGGGGATGCTTTTTCTGGTAGATGATTTACACCAGGATTGTTATGTTATGGAATGGTTTTCACTTTATTCCAAAGCACTCAGTAGTAGGAGACATTACAAAACAGATGGCCTAGGAAGTTTGTCTGTGTGCTGATTCTCATCTTGATGAATTTAACATTGGAGAATTACCAGCATGTTTGGCCATGCTGTTAAACTGAAAGTCTTTTTTTTTAAGGATGGATATTTTATAAATTTTTCACAATCAACTTCTAAAAATCTGTCACTGGATTTGGGATACCATGGCTAGCTTTTCTCCTAAAGTGATGGGCAAGGGAAGGCTGTATAGGAAAAGAATCAGCAAATCTGGCAAATAAACAAGGAGTGTGAGAGAGACTAGAACAGATTTGAATCCAGCTTGTGATAAAGATTTGATGAATCCACGTTTTATGATGGAGAAAGGTAAGAGATTACAGATGTAATTTCAAGCTGTATCAAAATTGATGTAGCTTGTTGTTGGGGTGTCCAAAGCAAAGATGGGTCACATAGGTCAGCCTCAAATGGACAAGGTTAGAATCATTATTATAACATTGTAATTGTGAAACTATTTTGATATAAACAAGGCCAGAGCAGCACTCGCTGTCTTCCCATCTGATGTGGGATATTTCAGGAATACAAAATCCCAACCATGTTGTCAGGGACAGGTCACTGTAGAGAGGTTGGTGCTGGTCTCTTCTCACAGGGAATTAGGGATAGAAGGAGAGAGAATGGCTGCAAGCTGCAGCAGGGTAGGGTTAGGCTGGCCATGAGGAAAGAATTCTTCCCAGCAAGAGTGGTCAGTCAGTGGAATGGGCTGCCCAGGGAGGGGGTGGAGTCCCCATCCCTGACTGTGTTTCAGAGTAGATTGGATGTGGTGTTGAGGGATCTGTTGTAGGGGAGAACTTTGTAGAGTGGGGCTGATGGCTGGATTGGATGATCCCAAGGGTCTCTTCCAACCTAAATGATTCTATGGTGTTCAAGATATAAGCATGAGTTTGTTATTGCTCTCAATACTAATAATAACAGCAGTGCCTTATTCTACAATGTATAAACCTTTCCTGAAAACTCTTTTTTTGTGTGCATTCTCTTTGCTTCTTTCAACCTCTTTGGGGCAACAAACATTTACAAAATTGTCAGAAATCCAAAAGCTAACCAGACGTTTTCTCTTCTGTTCCTGTCATTGTGAGCAGCACAGGATGGCAGCCAGAAATTTAGCAGATCACTTGCCTAATGGGATACATTTGACATAGGAAATGGATGATGAAAAGGTGAAAAGAAAAAGGAAAACTTCTGAAGTCCAAAGATCAGTGAGAAAAAAGTCAGTACTGAGTTTTCAGGAAAGGTTGAACGTGGGTGAAAACTTTTGATGCCTTAAATTACTTGTTCATATCAGATCTTTTCTCTTCCAGGAATCTTTACATTCAGTATTCTTGTTGAGGGAAGATTCAACATATAGCAGTACTGCATGCAGGGACTGTTTTCTGAGGCCATAGGTTCAAGATGTATCCTAGTTCCCTATGAGCACTTGTGATCCCATTTTTTGTTTGTTTGTTTGTTTCATTGTACCAATGTGGCAACAGTATTTCTGCAATGAAGGTGTTACCACTGAAGAAACTAAAGAAAACGGCATTACTCCATGTGTCCCATGCAACCAACAACCTCCCTTCAGTTCCACTGGGACTAAGGAACTCGGTTATCCAGTTTGTGTTTCAAGTAGTGATAGATTATGCATTGCACATTTATTGTAGGCAAAGTCCCTGAGTTTCTGCTGGTCTGCATAATTGGCTCCAATAAATTACCAGAGTGCCAGGAGCCCCAGCCCTAAACTGCATTCATGCCTGTGCAGTCTGTCAATGTCTGCGTTCATTGCTGTGAATAATTGAGTGTAGTGACAGAGGCTGGAACTTTGCTAATAGTTAAAATGCTTTTAAATTAAAGTAAGTAATGGAGGGAGGAGGAGCCTGTCTGTGCAGATTACTTTTCTCTTTGGGGCAACAGTCAAAGCAGTCATCCTCTTTACAGGGAAAATGGAAGCATAAGGTGGTTATTAAACAGGATTGGTGAACATTTTTCTATCACAGTGGTTTTAGACAGAAGATGTGGGCCTTTATGGAAAACTTTTCGTTACATCTGGAAGACATTCGGCTGAAAAACAACACATTGCAAAAACAGATGCCCCCCATCTCCTGCAGGCACTAAGCAGGGATTTCATCTTCCATGAAATTCTGCCCCTTGTTAATCCAGAGCAGACTGCAGTTTGAGATGAGAATTATACTGCAGCATGAGCCTGCACTCCTGACACAGACGCAATCACAAATCACAACTCCCAAGAAGTACAGCAATGGCATGCCCAAACACACTGGTTCAAATTCAGCAGCAATATTTCAGTTTTGTATTTCCCTTTTTTCTGGAGGTAGTATTGTTCCACTCAGTCAGTTCTACTGATTTTCCCAAGGCCAGATGGCAAGTTACTGGTAACACTGAGAAGGAAGTTCCCCTGTCTTTCTGGCCTTTCTAACCTCCAACATCTAAACAAGATGCCCATCACTTGAATCACACAGAAAAATAAAGTGGGCAAAGATCATTCCTTGTTCTTATGCAAAAAAGTGTCTAAAATGCATCTCTCTGACCCTGTTGTATAGTTCCTAGCCCATACTTAGAGAGCAGTGATATAGCTAACTTTCTGATCTATATGCAAATGACTGACAAATTGACTGATTTTTGTTTATCAGTACAACCCTGTTGAGTGACCCCAATTCAGAGAATGATTGCTTACATTTTGCTGTTAGCAAGAACACCTGCTCTTAGCATCAATAAAACTTCTGTCACAAACAATAATACACCCACCAGTTGCTTACACTGCCCTAAAGCCATGCACCATTACCAGTAGCCTGTCTTACTGAAGTCCTAGCCATTGTTTAGTTGTCCTACAATAATAAACCACAAATTCCTTTTAATTCTTTATCAATGTAGATAAATACTGTTTTATCCATTTTACAAGAAGGGATCACTTAAGACACGGCGATGAGTTATTGGCACAGCTTGAATAGCATCTCTGTTGTGTTCTCATCACTGAACTCTGCCTCCATCATCACAGGCCGCTGAGAACTCCTGGCAGGATATTGCCTCATCTGGGAAGAGAGGAGGATTGCGGTTCCTGCCTAGAGGATGAGGCAGCTAAGGCCTGGCTCTGTTTTAAATTATGTAAGTGTCCTCTTCATACAGCATAGCTGTTGCTCAGAAAGGTGACAGGTAACTTTAGATATGCACAGCAAGCACCATTCAATTTCAAAGCAAATATGGGCTTTTGGTGGGAACAAGATAACTCAAGACCTTCAAGAAAAGGGGGGTGTGTGGTTTTTTGTTTGGGATTTTGGGAGGTTTTTGGCTTATGGTTTCTACTCAGCAAAAGCCTTTCTCTTTTTTCTTTACAGTGATACTTGGTCTCAGTTCTTGGAATGCAGAGATAGACGCTTTCTTGCTTGTTTGTCGGTCGAAGCTGTGTACAGGGCTGTTATAAAGAGTAGGTGCCTCGTGATGTGGTCTCTGAATGTAACTGCATTCAAGGGGTGTCAGGAGCTCATGTGAATCAGCTTCACGTTGCAGGGTCAAGTCACAGGTTCTGCTGCATCTAAACAGACCAGGAAATAGCGATCAGATGCTTAAGGACTGATGCCAAAACTTAGGACAAGGATCTGGGGCCTTGCACATCAAACCAGTGACCGTGTGCTCATAAGTGTGCTCCCTGCAAGGAGCTCACTTGCAGGGTTGGTGTTTTGAGAGAGCTAAGAACAGCTGCCACTTCACGCTCCTTAGAGGACAGAGGATATTGTCAGGGTAAAAACTCTGGCTCTGTGTGCCAGATTATAACCTACTTTTACCCAGTTTGCTTTACAGAGGAACAACAGAACTCACTGGTGTCCCTTTGAGTTAAAGTTAAATTCTCCTTTGAGTCCATAGGTGAGTTAGAGGAAAATGTGATTCTGAGTAACCTTGTCTTCTGTAAGAAACACAGAGAGATGATGTGTACAGAAATCTCACAGAAAAGCTGTGCCAGCTGCTCCTGATGAATTAGTCAAATCTTAATACTTTAACAATTGTAGGATGACCAAGTCACTGCTATGCTGAATCTGGCAGAACAGCAACTGAATGATTAGCACATTACAGGAGAAGTACTTCCAGCAGAGACAGAAAAGCAGCCACTGAACACTGTGCTGGGGAGACCTGATCTGCAGGAGCGTACATATGGTGGTCAGGACAGAGGAACTGGAAGGGATGAAGAGAAGAGCCTAACCACTGCTAACCTGGAGCTACAGGAGTTTGAGGTCAGTGACTGTAAACCATGGTCTCTGCCGGCAGAAAACTGCTGCAAGTGACACAGGAGGATCCTGACCAAGCGAGATGGAAGAGTCTGCTGTGGAAAGAATTGTCCCCTGTAGTTTGGATAGGTGGAAGATCCATAGCACGCCCGAGAGAGCTGCTCCTTCACTGACTGTTAGAACTGAAATTGAGATTGATGCAAAAGTTGAAGTTTTGGGGGTGGTTTAACATTGCTGTGTTGGGTTTTTTTTCTTGTACATCTTGTCATCATTTCCCTGTGTGTCCATCCCTCATCTGCTCCAGCACAAATAACATCCTAACAGCAGGAAACTTAACAAATGTAACAGGAGATGAGTGAGACCAGTCTCTGTGCCATGAGATCATGGTGTCTTTAGGGGACACTGGTTGACCTGTAGAGTGAGCAGAGGAGGCCTTTACCTTTGGTAGATCAGCTGGCAGGGGCTTCAGTCTTGCAGGATGAGGATCAGCACCAGCTGTATCTGATGGCATGAAAGGCAGTGTTGTAACGCAGCTGCTGGTTCCCATGGAAAATTAGCTTCAGGGATTTCTATAGGCAGAAAAATGTCATTGTTGTTTGGAAAACCCTGAAGTTATACTTTTAATTTTGCTACTTTCTAATATAGAACACCACAACAGTGCCCTGGCAGAGGCCGCCCTTCTCTAGAGACCTTCAAGCCCTGCCTGGATGCAGTCCTGAGTGATGTGTTCTGGGCAATCCTGCTTTAGCAGGGGAGCTGGCAGGAACCTCTAGAGATCTTCTAGTCCAACTCTGGCAATTCTGTGATTAGATAGTATTTTTTTTCAAAGTCTGTGTAATGAGGAAAGGAAACTACTGATCAAGATTCTGATGGGAAAGTGCTGTGCAGATGGACTTTCATGAATAGCAGGGTCTTCTTGCTGGGCATTAGGAGTGCGGAGGGACTTCCATCAAAATGTTTTTGCTGCCCCAGGAAACATTCAGTCCTCTAGCACCCAGAAAAATGGACAGTCCAAGGAATCCTGCGAGGCACACCCAGCTGTAACAGAGTAACCTTAGTGTCTACATTAGGGTGATGGTCATTACTAGGGTGAGTCCGTGGATGGAAGCAATAGATTAAGTGTCATAAGAATGTACATTACCTTGATTAGGGCATGACCGCTATCAAGCGAGCTGCTGAAGGCAGTAACTCAGTCTGCTGAGGAAGAATGTTCCCGTTTCATGTAATCATTCCTTAATAATGCTGTGAGTCAAGGGAAAGGAAGATTGTCTTAGGACATCTGGCATACAGGAGAGTGAAACTAACTGTAACCGAGAAATTAAACTGATCTCTTGTGTTTCCAGTTCCAAATTGCATTGAGTCAAAAAGGAAGGAAACCACTATCCATTGGAGGAAAGGCACCCGGTTTTTTGGGGTTTAATTTTTCTTTATGCTGTTAACAGGATTTGTTTTAAATGCTTCCTGTATTTTCAGCTCAATCTGTAGGTTTGGGATGTGTCCCATAGGACATCCCATCACGTTGTTATTTCTGCACTGAGAGTATCTTTTTAATTTGTGCGTTTAAAGGTTACGAAAAAAAGGGAATGCCTGGGAATGGGCAAAAGTAAATTTTATGTATGTTGTGTGAGAGTAAATGACTAATGTGGACAGCCCTGCAAAAGCCCCATTGTGAGGATACTCAGCTCCTCCATAACGGTGCTGAGCACCTGCAGTAGCCCAAGGGAGACTGACTGCTCAGCACTTCCCAGCATAAGCTCTGTTCTTATGTTTACAGTTTACAGGGAGGCATAGTCCTGAGGAGAGGCTCCTGCTAGCAGCTTGTTGTACTGATTTTATTCTTGGCTTCATCTGATTATTTTCCCTGTCATGTTTTGTTAGTATCTGCATGGAAGAAAATCAGTGCTATGAACTCTCCATCAGACTATAAGTTGCCTTCTGAGCGATAACTCTCAATTATTATCCATCTGCTGCATACATCCCGTGGGGACTGACGATGCAGATTGTCAAGGGAGCTCAATGTAGTAAGCAATTGTCTAAAACAGACTGTGACTTTCATCCTAGGTTTTTTTTTCTTCCTCTCTCTCCCTTTTTTTTTTATTTCTTTTGGGTTCTCAAGGAGTAAAACAGGAATCTGTAAAATCTTTATCTGTAAAACAGGAATCTTTACTCCTCAAGGAGTAAAATGGGAATTCTACTAGAGTTAAGGAACGCTGGTAAAACACTGCCGTATGGAACATGTTCACTGAAATGGCACAGTAAGCTGTAGTGCTAGAAGTGGTGGATTTAAAGTGCTGACCTTTTAAATGATGATTTGCAAGGATGCCAGCACTGCATGATGAGAAGCACGGCTGTCAGGCCTGCCTGATTTCTAAACCTTATTTTTAGCATATATTATTTTGCAGTACTACAGTGCAGTTGAGAAAAATTATTAACCCCATTTTACAGCTAGAGGAAATAAATAAGACATTGGTTAAGATATCGCCAATGTCAAAGTCTAGTCTCAAAACCTGGCTTGCACCCAGTGGAGGTGCTCCGGGAAAGCACACTGACCTGGTGTGATGGTCTGGGCATGCTGGTCCTCTGCCACTTTCTTCTCCCTCCTTTTCATGGCTGGGTTGTCACCTCAGGCCCGAGTGATGGCAGCAGTGCATACAGCTGGTGATTTTTTTCCACTACTCCTCAGACAGGAGAACTGTTCCAAAGCAGTGTCACCTTTGTACTGCATGGTCTCCTGAGCCAGCTGTAGAGGATGGCAGAGGAACCCATAAAGAATTCGCTGGCCACCAGGAATGGCAGGACTTGGTGAGGTTCATGTTTGTTGTAGGTCAGGCCGTGCTGTGGTCAGTTTGACTGCCTGTGACACTTGACTGCTCCACCTAAGACACATATAGGTTTCAGAGTCAGTTGTGGCTAATTAAACGTGCCTTCCCATTATCTGAAAATGCCTCACACTGCAGCAAGGACTGGGGAGCAGGTTCCAGGCAAGCTGGCTCTGCTAGGGGACCCACAACAGCATTGCACAAGGAGAAGGTTGTCCAGGGAAACACTGTGTGTACATGCACTATAAGTACCTATCTTAATGGATTTTAACTAGATCTTTAAAAAATACACTTCCCCCACCCCTCCATAAGAGTGCACCTTAAATGGTTTTAGGCCAAAGTTATGCAGTTCATCACACTCAGAGATTGTGTCCCTTGGAACGAGACCAGCAATCCACGGTGGGTAGCAGTGGCCGTTTCCCACTTTATGGGTAATAAGGATGCCAGCAACAATTAGCTTCTGCACTGGGCTTCCTGTGCCACCATTACAGGGCTGTGTTACCCATATGGGGATATTCTTAAGGGCTGTGGAGCTTCATCATGCTTATTCCCACAAGGCTTTCATTCCCATTTCTCTGTCTAGTGCATGATGGACCATCCAACACACACCAAGAAACTGCAGCCACAGCAGGGGAGGTAGATATGGCAGGGACAGGACAGGAACATGCTTTTGGAAAGGACAATGACATCAGTGAGGCCCAGGTTTACAAATGGAGAGAATGACAGCGAGCAAAGTTCTCTTCTTCAGCCTGCTTAGCTCCTGAGCCCTTTTGTGAAGTTAAAGGTCCCGGTATAAATGACTTTGTAAGCCTTTTCCCATGAGCTAAATTCATCCTCTTGATGCTTCCAAGGGTGATCGTTAATGATTGCTCATATAGTATATTTATTGCATTAAATGCCACAAGTTCTGGGGACAGACTCTCAAAGAGAAAATGCTATATAAAAGAAAATTATACGATGTATAATGTACATATTCAACAAAGACAGTAAGTCACCCAGGTTATGAGAGGAATTATAACAATTTTTCTGCTAGACATGGGAGCATTTTTGCTCTTTACCTTTCAATAAAGCCAGCAAAGCATTTGACAGGGTATCTTCATAACAAAGTGCTCTCTGGAGAGTGTGATAAATTAATATGGGCCAGAAAATTGCCATCATTAAAACAACATTTTATTGGTGTGGATGTCTAGCTATTCCCCATGCAGACTCATTCTCATTATCTAAGAGATGCTGCATGATTTTACTCAGCTATATAAATCTGCAGGGTGGGGGGAGAGAGAAAGAAAATGATCCTCATGGATTTCTAAGACCAGGAGAGGACAATCCATTTCCATTTGCTGGGAACATCTCCCTCCGCATGGGAGCCAGGCAACGTAATTGTGGTGGGCTATAGAAAGGCATCTCCCCGTCTCCCCTCATTGCATACAAAATGTTGGATTTCTGTTCTATTGCCCTAAGATCTAAGCTAATTAAAGCACTGACTGTAAAGGTAGCAGGCCTAAATCCAGACATCACCTGTGAAGGAGCAAGTAGATATGACTCCTGTGACGAAGTGCAGTTCTGCAATGGTTGAAGAGGACTCTGCCTCAGATGTGAATGCAACAGCACAAGTATTTATCACAGAATATCAGGGATTGGAAGAGACCTTTAAAGCTCATCCAGTCCAATCCCCCTGCTGGAGCAGGAACACCCAGAGCAGGTCACACAGGAATGCCTCCAGGCGGGTTTGGAATGTCTCCAGAGAAGGAGACTCCACCACCTCCCTGGGCAGCCCCTGCCAGTGTTCCCTCACCCTGAAGAAGTTTTTCCTCATATTTAACTGGAATCTCCTCTGTTCCAGCTTGCACCCATTGCCCCTTATCCTATCACTGGATGTCACTGAGAAGAGCCTGGCTCCATCCTCCTGACACTCACCCTTTACATATTTATAAACATGAATGAGGTCGCCCCTCTGTCTCCTCTTCTCCAAGCTCAAGAGACCCAGCTCCCTCAGCCTTTCCTCCTATGGGAGATGCTCCACTCCCCTCATCAAGATAGTGTCCTTAGAGTGAAATACACGAGTTCACTTTGCACAAGTCCAAGCCGACAAAAGGAGGTGGTTCTGTGCAGCTTACATAATGAAATCATGGAGCTTCTTGTCACAGTGCAGGTGGATGTGAATATTTGAAACAAATCTCAAATGGGAATAGAATTGTGAAAAGAAACTGACTCTAGGAAATCCTCAAGCCACAAATCTCTGGAGAATGGGAAATTAGCATGAGGGATGACCATTGCCTACCTACAATCTTACAGAATCTGTATTTTCTGCCCTGGGACACAGGATGCTGGGCTGACTACATCTTTGGTCTGACATACATGGACACATTTAGCTCCTTAGGCAGTGGATGAAAGTCCTGAGAGTCTCCAGGAGAGTGACACACACCAAGCAGGACTGTCTTTCAAGGCCACAGGACACAATAACCAGCATGGTCCTTCACCATGTGGACATCTGGCCAGTTGCCTTTTATGCTTCCCAGCTGCCCAACCATCCACCACTTCTGGCCCAGTCAGAGGCAAAGCTGTCCTCTAAGGCACCGGAGGGCAGAAGAAAGCCCTCAGTAAACAGGCCATTGCCTCATAATCCACAGTCTTTTGGTTTGCCATCTTCATTCTCCTCTAGCTGGAAGACAATCCAACTGGGATGGGGCTTGCTTCCGAGCACGAGAACTGAACTAAACACAGTTTTTACAACAGCAATGGTGTTCTGTAGAATCACCTCTCAAGAAAAGCCACCTCTGCCTCTGTAGAAGCTGCTAATAGTATCCAAAACAAGGGATTTCTCAGACCTGTCATGGGCTGCTGCCTTAAGGAAATGGACACAGAGCTGCAATGGAGATATCCTTCACTGACTCTCCATGACAGAGATACTGACAATTTGGGAGTTGGGAACACATTTCCATAATGGGACCTAATTCCACCTGAGAAAACTCTGATTTACCACCTCAGCAGCTCAAACCCATCTGGAGCACTTCAGGACCATGTGTCCTGCAGGCAGCATGGATTATTGATCATTAAAATCTTTGGTGTAAAACCCATTTACACTCCCATTTAGTATCATGATGCAAAAGTCAGTATTTTCTAAAGAGCTGACTCCATTCTCTGTCAATGTGTGAAAACTCTGGCCGGCAGGATCTACTCATTGCAGCGAAAGATCCATGAAAGATAAGCCTGAGCTTTCACATCTGGGCTCAGGGCAAACCAACTTGTGATTATCACAACTAATGAGCAGCTGCAGACATACACAGTGCCTGCACAGAGTTCTGAAACGCACAGACACAGCATTAGGTCCTCCACTAACATGACTCTGAGCTAGTCTTTACAGTCCACCCATGCCTTCATTTTCCAATGAAACAAGGAATGAGAAATCCTTTCTTTCAAAAGAGGCAGGATGTGGACAGCTGAGAACGTGATGAACAGTTTTTTCTGAGCACAGAAGGCTGCTGATGAGGGGCACCATGGGAACGAAAAGCACTTCTCTCCTTCTACAGAGGGAAGTACCTTCTGATCCAGCCCATCTGGGTAGAGCAGGCTTTGCCCCAGGTGCCAGGCAAGGGGGCAAAGCTCTGAACAGTGCCAATTCTGAGCCCATGCTCTTTTCTTGCTTCTATTATGCTCTTCTAGTCTACAGTAAATGCCCCAGAGCTAGCTAGGGCTGGCATCCCATCCGCCTTCACATGTTTGGGATGGTGTCTGTGAAGATATAGCTGTGACCCACTAGAGAACACCCTGGTGCTCACTCACACACAGCCCTCCTCATGCAGACCTCCTCAGCCCAAGCAGGGCATGGCTTTTCCCAGTCTCACTACAGCTCAGGCCTATCTGCCCTGCCACTGCAGAACACTCCCAAAACCTCATCAGCTGCTACCATGACAGAAAAGGAAACCACCAATAACAGGTTTTAGAGCAGACCCGAGCAGGGACAGGGTAACATACAGACCAAAACCCTGCACAGCTAGGAAATCTCTGTTTAAGGGCTGCTGTATGCATTTTCTGTTAAGAGGCTCACACACAGACTTTAGCATTGAATTACTGTCTAAAACAAAGTGGCATCTTAGGGCTTAGCAAAGCCATTCCTGTATACTGTAGGGAGAAAGGAAGGAACACAATTATCCAAGGACAACAATACCTAGTTCTGTGATGATCTGAGCCATACCTGATCCAGGAGTAGGATAATACCTGGGGACATTTAGCTTGATTTGAAGGATTAGATAGCCAGCGAAAGAAAAAGAAACAAGGAAAATCGCATACACTATGATAGCACTTGACAAAAAAAGGGAAACTAGATAAAAAAATCCATCCAGATTTACTGGCTGTAATAAGGCTGGGAAGTGGGCAGTTAAAGAAGATTCATTAATCACAGAGACAGCGTTCTCTCAGCAGCCATGTAGAGCGCTATCTATTAGAATTTATAGATCATAGTGTAACCCCAAAGGCCACTATTGGGATTAGTAGCGTACACTTCAGCTGAGATGAAAAAGAGCAACCTGGCCATGGTCCTGGATTGAGGTAAAACAGAACCAATTTTCTGTTCAGTAATTTTACCTTTTAGCTGGGCCTCTTCTAACTGACTAAATTCTGAAATTAACAGCACATTGTTCAAAAACTGTTTGCTCTCACAGTGATAAGACCTGATTAGACCAAGGGATGGTGCAGAGAGGCCCTGGCTTATACTTATTGCTAGAACAGCCAAGGGCAGGGAATTTTGTTATTTGCCCCATTGGGGGGTCAGAAGCAGAAAAGCATCAAGGGGTCACACTGGTAGGGAGGAGCGAATGGGACAGGTGACCCAGAACTGACCAACTGGGGTGTTCCATCCCATCCTCATCAAGCTCAGCAGAAAAGCTGAGGGATCAAAGGGTCAACTCTCTTCCTTCCATGGCTGACGTCTGAGGAGGCCCCTGGCTGTTTGTCTGCCTTTGATCCTGATCCCAGCACTCCTGACTCCATCTCCGGAATCCAGCTCCTGTCAGACACCCAGTCCAGCCTGGGACATTTACTGGTGCTGCTGGTGACGTGATCATCATCTTGGGAGTTTCATATGGTTTTGTACATATTGTACCTATTTCATTATTTTCTTCCTTTTTTGTTGTTGTTGTTTTAACTTTAGTATTAATACTGTATTAAAGTAGTTTAGTTCATTATAAACTTGCAAATCTCTTTATCCTCCTTCCTCTCCCTTCTTTTTGCAGGGAGGAAGGGCCATCTGTCAGTCTGGTTTCGGTAACTTTGGCTGAAACCATGACACCATGGCATGAAATACCCCTGCACCTTGAGAGGCAGATAGCAAGGAGGAGAGTGGTGACACATGGGTGAGGGCAGAAGGGGAAGTAAGTGGGACAGGACTGCACTTACCACTCTCATCTGCGTTCAGCTTCTGTTCAACCCAAGTCAGACCTGAGTCCCAAACCCGCAGGTTTAAAGGATAAACATGAAACTGCAGCCACTCTCCTGTTGATGTCCAGTGTGACATACAGCACTGCGGTTGTATACCCCTTCCTACTCCAAGGAACAGGACCACAACCACCACAGCCACCTGCATGCTGCACCAGCCTGAAACAGCATGTTTTGAACGGCTTTAATGCTGGTTCTGGTATTGCTTACCTACTGTTGCAGCTGGAATTAAATCATCTAAACTCTGTGGACAAATCTTTCCATGAAGCAGCACCTAAAAGAATTTCTAAAGTATGCTATTAAAAAGAAATCAACCATAAGCAAAGACTGGTGAAAACACTGTACTCATGCCAGGGAAGGCAACCGAGGGATTCTCACCACACGTGGAATTCTCTAATGCTCAGTAAATAAACCTATAAATGTAATGCAGCAGAATTGTTCAGCAGCATTTTTCTTTCTCATTTATACAAACCAGTTACTTTTAAACAGGTTTCGATTAACCTTTCACTCTACTCACTCCACATTTTTTGCTATACGAAGCTGAAAGTGAAATTAGCTATAAAGCAAAAAGAAGCTGCTGTCTTGCATTCCTTTCGCAGAGGCAGGCAGAGAAAACAGCAGACACTGACTGTGCATATGAAATTAGATTTCAAAACTGGTGCAGTTGGCTATACAGAGAAGGAAATTTGTTATGCAGCTTTTAAATTGACAGTGTTAAAATAAGTTTAAAACCCCTGAAAAAAACAGAATGTAAATCTCACACCCCATTCCTATAAACACTGTAAAGTAATGATCATATTAATGAATGCTGAATTACAGTGCAAGTCTAATAGATCAACTCCCGGCCTCTAGATTACAATGACAGGACTTCATCAGGTGTAATGAATATACCAGAGGAGTAAACCATTATTACCTCATTATGTTAAAAATGTTACCTATTTTTCTTTATTAAAGAAACATTTATTTCATTTTTCCTTCCAACAGAGCAAACAACTGAGGAGCTCCTATTAGCTTCACAGAGCAGGGCCTGGGATTTCAGTAGTCATCTCTGGATTATTGCAAGGAATCTGAGGAGCTGTAAGAGGTCTGGTTGCTTGTTGCTGTCAGAATGAAAGCAGTGTTTTAAATGACAAAATATTATTAAATATAAATATATATAAATATTTAATTAAGGAGGCTTTCTTGGTTGTGTTGAATTAAGTTTCATTTTCCTGAGGTGCTTTCCACCTCAACTTTGTGGCTTTTTCTTACTCATTTAGCACTGGTGTTTTCCAGGAATAGTGGAAAATGAGGTTTTGCCCTTGTTCACAGAACAAGAACAGCAAAAGTGAGACAACAAAAGGTGGCTCTAGCACAGGCAAGAGGCATTTTGTCCACAGGAGGATAAGGACCAGCATTGCAAGGGCTGGCTGCTCTGCCCTGGGAATGGGAATAAGTCTGGGACAGAGGTCTGGGGGCTGCTGGGCAGCCAGAGGAGCTGGGCCTGTCGCCGTCACTGCAAGGACAGAGGGGGAGAAGGTAGCTGCTGCTTCATGGAGAAATGAGTGGTATGGGAAGATCAGTGAGCCTGTGGCAGGCCTGCATGTGCTAGAAGAACTGGGAGATGGATGCAGCTTTAGAAACTAGCCATTGCACCAACAGTGCCTTCACCATTGTATAGATACAACTCTTAGTGACAAGCCTTGGCTCAGGATTTGGAACAAAAGGGTCATCTCCCCTCACCTGTAGAGCTCATCATTGATTCGTACATCAACTAATGATACAACTCGTATACCCTAAAACTGTTTTCAACAGAGAGGTATTAGCAACTAAATGCTGACAAAGGTAACGAATGAGTAACTTGCCCTGTGTTACATTGAATGACTTTAAATACAGCCACAAAAAAAATTAATATGGTAAAATAGGAGATCTCTCTGGAAGCCTGTTCCGTATTCAGTGGTGCAGGATGCACCCCTCATCTGAAATGCCTGGAACAAGGAGTAGCTGCAGGCAAGAAGCCAGGAAGCAATCTCAAGATTCACCAATGGCACCCTGTGTCATAGGCCCTCTAAAATACTTTCTCTGGTCCATTTTAATACGGTGTGGTGCAAGAAGATGGGAAAAACACACTGGAGGAGAGAGCAGAAGTCCCAAGGTCCCAAGGCCATGGATGAGGCAGAACCTCCCCCAGGAAGAAGGAAGAGAGCTGATGAGGCCACTGGATGGATGCTAGTGTTCTTGGTCAAGGTTAGAGTGATGGGCTTTTTTCAATTCATACTTTAACTGAATGACGAATGAGATGTGCAGTTCCTAACTTAGAGGGGATGCACCCAGCAGGAATGTCACCTCCACCCCTACCAACCTCACCAATACAACCATATAAAAATCTGCTGCACTGTCCCCAGGGTCTTCAGCTTCACTAATGACAGCCACCTGGGATGTATGTGTACCCACCATCCCCCCGTGTCATGGGGCATTACAAAAAACCATCTGTGTCCTGTAGTACACCGTGAGCAACATCCTGAAGCTTCAGGGAAGTGAAGAATACTGTGGCTGTCACAGAATACAGTTCTGCTGTATTCTAGCAAGGGACTATTTCACCCTGGAAGAGGTTCCCCAGGAGCACTGCACACACGACTGCATTGCAGAGTGGCTGTGCTTACAGGTGTATAGTCATACATCTGCATAAACTCATCAGTTTGCAGAGGTAATACTGCAGCAATGTGTTTGTAAGAGATGGTTGGATGTAGAAGAGAGTGTTCTGGCCTTTCCAGAATGAGTTTCAAACTCAGTGATACTCTGGTTGCTGTTCTTATACTGCGAAGCATAATTACAAACTCCATTGAACTGGCCTGTGAAGCTGAGTTTACGGCTGCACAGTACCTCTGGAAAAGCACAGAAAGCAGGCATTCTGCTCTACCTTTACTATGGTCTTTAAAGTATCGTAAGATATCTTGTTTGCCTGGTCTCATATGTGCCTGCCACCAGTTTGCATAGTCCAAAGCATCCACAGCTGACAAGTCCTCACGCAAAGCATGTTTTCCACCAGTGCATAGACTACTGTCCAGTAGTTCTGAGTTCACTAAGATGCTCCACACCAAAATCAAAAGCTTTTGTTCTCTGTTCCACTAATTCTAAAAGTTCTTGTGGCTGCTGCTAGCTAAAGCTAACAAACACCTTTCAACAAACCCTGTATTGCAGGAATTTCCTTTTTGGACCATGTGTGGCCTGACTTCCACTTGGAGCTGTTTTAAATCCAGCTATGGCTCAGCCTGCCCTTTAACTGTTTCTCCACTCCCTCCCAGTGGTCTTTGAAAGGTTAGGATAAGTGTGATCCTGAGCAGATACCCAAGAAAACGGTGGTGCTGAGTGTTAGGCCTTATTGTCCAAACTGGAAAGTAGCTGCAGGTTGAAGAAAGAGGTACTTGTTCACAGTGTTTTGATTTTGGCCTAATATAGATTCATTTACAGCATGGACAAGACATAAGGATCATGCTCACATCACACACATCTGCCATAACTTTTGCAGCTAGAAAAAAATTATCAAAGAACTAAGCTTATTCGTGTATCTCATACGCAAGAGAATGCTCACTCTTCCAGCACCAGCTAAGAGTAGCCAGCACAGCTGGAGTCCTGCCCTGCAGCCCCTCTGCTGGGTCAGGAACCTTCACTGTCCCAGGCTAAACACTTGTGTTCCATGTTTTGCTACATGAGAAGCTCCATCATCAATATTTCTTCTCCCCAACCCCCACCCCCCACCCTCCTTCAGGGACAAGTTCTTGATGCTTCCCTGCTGATATGGGTATCTGCTTTGGCCAGTGGCCACTGTGCCTTCTCCCAGAGTGCTGGCACATTGTTTCAGATTGAATGCTTCCATTTCAAATGGCCCAAAGAGCTGGAAAGAAAGCAATTAAAGTCTCAGGCAGGCCTAGTTTGCACACATCTCAAAAAGGCCACAATAGCTCCATTCCTGGGAGCAGCAACTGCTCTGACAGACATCAGGCATATGGATTTTTAAATAGAAGTAGACAGGGAGAAACATAACACTTAAATATACTTGCCTCCCAACACATACATGCAGACATACATAGAACGGAGTCCCGTATCACAACGTATGTCCCCATAGGTATCAGAACATCTAGTCTCTAATTAGATCCAAATCTTGCTTGGATTTGGGCCTATTTCTAATTAGTTTTAATGGCATTGTAACCATGTCTAAGTCAGCAAATATACTGGAAAGACACATGACAGCAGAAGCACTATGTCTCTTCCTCCAAACGTTTACCTAATATATTAAGCCATTTCACTAAGCAGATTTATCCCCCTTTCTTGTTCCAGATTTCATAGGAACCACATGGGAAGAGATCCTTGTTAATGTAATTGTACAACAAGTCACAATGCAATGCACAGTCTCACAACTCTCCATGTCAACAGGAAAGTTTGAAACAGCTCCATCGCATTTTGTTTTAACAGCTTAGTGGGGATGCACATCTGATGGTTGGACTTGATGATCCCAGGGGTCTCTTCCAACCTAAACGATTCTATGATTCTATCTGGTCCATCAAGACCCAAACAGTCTTCCTGAACTCACCCAATTGTATGTAACTATATACACCTACAGGTGATGGAGGTGCACATTGCCTAGCAAATACATTTCATTGCTGTGCATAGGCTTGACTACAGAACAGAAATATATGCTTCTAGAGGACTAGATGGCTTGAGGGACTAGTAATGATGTATAGTGCCTTTCATTTGTAGGCTGAAATCCAACCCAGATTAGCAGCAAGAGTTGCTGTTACTGCCTAATGACTCTGGCAGCCTACAGGAAATGCATGCATGTCATGAAAAACAACAACTCCAAATACACCTTTTCACTCCAAGAACAGACATGGAGAAATGACTGGAGGTGGCTCCTAAGGCTCCAGAGAGGATGAAGGCAACTACCCTGACTCTGCACTGACTATCCATACACCGGCTACAGCTGTCAGCACCAAGACCTCCTGCAGCTGGTAAGTGAATATTTGAGCACACAACAGGCACGAGGAAAATCTGTCACACTTCTGTTTTTTTCAGATCTGACCCCAGTTTTGTCAGCCTCCCACACCGAACAAGGAATTGCTCTGGTTTTTGTTTACAATGAGCATCACAGGTTAAAAAAAACCAAACCATCAGAAAGAGCATTTTCTGTTGCAGAACCACTGAAAATGCTTCTATGAGCTTCCAATATACATTGCAGGCAATCTCATTATACAATCGTTTTAAAAAGCATAATGAGAACAACCTTAGTTTGACGTCATGCTCTTCTATGGTGCAGCGGCATTAATGGATGAAACAATTAATTGTTCCTTTTCATCACCCACAAACATCACGACAAAGGGCATGGGTTCCTTCCAAGCCTCACCAATCTTCAATCATTGCAATATATCTTACAGCACATTTCAGAACTTCATAGCAAGCGAAGCTGGAGAATATTAGGTTTAAAATAGACAAAAGTGCTTTCAAGAAGTACTTTTACACGGTGCATGGTGAACCCACAGTAAAACGAAAAGTTTAAATAGATTCAAAAAGTTATTTAGGCACATCCATGAAAGAAAAATCCACCAAAGCCTTTTTGATACAAAGATACCATTTTTGGCCACAAATGAACTGCAAGTGACAGTGAGAGTATTCTGGAGGAAGACAGCGACAGGCTCATGGCATTCTCATACTCCCTGCTCCTCATCCACTTCTCACCAAGCAGATCCAAGACACCTAGCCTTTGGTCTGACCTAGCACAACAGCTATTTATGCTCTTACAACTCTGCAGTTAAGCAAACCTTCCATGCCTTCTTCTAGGCTATGACAGGCTTATTCATTGCATTATGCTTCCTCAGGTTGTGTGAGAGAGGAGAGACAACCTCCTGTTTCAGAGTCATTTCAGAGACCAGTCATGGTGTGAACTGGAAACTTGTGCTGAAAGACTCTGATCTCCCCGTCTCTGCTTCTCCTGCCCCCATTGATCTCTGCCTGCTGAGACTGCACACTGCTCAAATTCTGTCCCCTGCACAGTCTGTATGACAAAAACATGGGTCTACGAGTTTTCCCTCATTATAGATGAGCACTAAGTAACAGCAACCCATCAGAAAACCGATTAACTGAGTAGTTACTAAGATTCCAGCTGTAAAAAGTATGTCGCTTTTTAGCTTCTCAGTTTTGTTGGGTTACCCATGGTTGTCTGAGAATCAAAAAAAACCCACAAAAACAAAACCCCAACCCCCCAACACACAAACACATTTTAAAATACCAACTAATCACTGCAACTGTTACAGCAGCAGGGAAAAAAAAAAGAAAAAAGAAAAAACCAGGCAGCCTGTAATTTTTATGGGCTGCTTTGTCACACACGTGCCTAAAATAAATCACTAAAATAAAGGTTTTAATTCCACATTAGTGCATACAGCAGTTTATTGAGTTTACAGCTGATGGTTAAGCTTTACGAACGCTTAGTATTTCAGTGCTACAAGGAAGGAAGTGCTGAGCACAGATGTTTGCAAAGAGTGATAATAGGATAATAAATTACCACAAGGTAAAGACAAACTCTCAATACCATAGACCTATTGCTCTTATTTATGCAGCAAGAATATCTTAATACATTCAGTAAGAAGTTGTCGGCAATGCCTGGCTGGCGCTGCAGTGGGCAGAGATACAGCACGCTTTGCCTGAGCACTAAGGGATGGTTTTGTCATTGTTCAAGTCAATTTGGCAGAGGTATTTCTCATAGCTAATTTTTTTTTGAGTTTTCCTTCGCCGACAGCTGCAGCTGAAGTCTGATGATAAAGGAGTATATTTTGGAGTATATTTTGGAGACGGGAGAAGCTGAGAGCTGATAGTTTTGTTCCTTCTTGAAGGCCAAGGCAAAGTAATTCTACTCATGTCATCGCAACTCAAGGGAAGTCAAGGCTGGAGAATAAGGGGATTTAAAGAAATAGGATGGATGTCTCCATTAGGATCACAGGATCCTTGAATTTAAGATTAGACCAATAAAATAAATTTCACAGTATGTTATGTGTCTAATCGCTGCCTCTCTTTACCACCTGCTCCCAGTGTGTGCTTGGCCTAGAGTATCAGGACTAGACAACCTGCTCCTGAGACAGACCTGGATTTCCCAGCACACGCTCATCCTGAACTAACCATGCTGCCTGCAGGCCTTCCTCACCAGCTACAGGAAAACATCACATCTACTTGTAAGACTCCCGATATAAGTCAATAACACTTGTTGATCCTCTGTTCATTCAGGCATAGGTTTGTACATTCATGGACCAGCTGGGACAAGCAGGGAGTCCGAGCAGCCTCTCTGGTATGAAGCACACTAGATCTCACAGCCATCCTTCCGCATATTGGCTATTTCCTACCAGGTGGGAGGAGAAGTGCAAATAGTCTTGGCAGTAGCTGTGTTATGGTAGGTGCCACCTAGGCACATTCCTCAGCACGGCAGCTGCCAGCACTCAGCACTGCTTAGGTAGCTCTCTCCCTCACAGGGATTTTCTGATCTCCTTGTTTCTTCCCAGGAGATTTTAAGTGAACCTGATGGAGCAGAAGGTGAAGAGGGCACTGGTTTGGAGCACAAAGTTTAACTTCAGCTCAACAATCTTCTGCAAAGAGCCGTGAATGCTACCAAACTACAGCAAAGGCTGTGAGTGAAAAGGCTAATTAAACCTCCTTTTTTCACTTAGGAAACAGAAACTCCCTAGGAGACATTTATATTTAACAAGTATAGGAGAAAAAATACATTAGAAGCGATCAACACAGAAAAGGCCCTCCTCCTTTTACACCAGGTTCACTACTTTCCTGTTCTTTCTTTAAAATTGCTTTTTCTAGATCTATGAGACAGAGATCTGACCAAGTTAGATGAGGACTTGTACAGGAGAATAAGGCATGGGTCAACCCAGGACCAGGAAACAGCTGAGCAAGGCAAACGGGAATCTTTCAGCTCCATAGCCAGCTACAAGCCAAGCAGCCACCAGGAAATAACAAATAGCCACTGTTGCCTATTTTAACTGGTGTGGTATTTCTCATGCTCAGGAGAGGGACTGGAAGCAGGTGCTGCAAAGTCACCATTGTCACATCATTCATTTTTTAATGAAGTTCTTAAGTGAAGTGCTTGTTCTGTGGAAAAGGCACAAATTAATAATTCCCAACTTCTGCCCCTCTCCCTCCTCAAAACCTTTCGATAGAAATCCCTTTTAAACAGTGTCCAAAATGGCTGTTCTTGTGAATAGAGCCCTGAGACATCAGGCCACAGTAACAACAAAGTCTCGGCCCAAAGGGTATTAAATTCTTGAATGGAGTTTTACATCCACCCCAGGCCAAAGTGCAGAGGCTGCAATAATAGCATTACCTCCCTATTTAAATAATTCAGCTCTGGAGTGGAGGTAGCCAGGGAGAGGGGTTTCCCAGAATTTCTTATTACCATCTTGTTACACAAGCAGCCAAGGGACTTACCACTCCCTTTGTAAGGAGAAGATAACTCACAGGTGGGTAATTTTCCAAGCATCTAGGAAATATATTGAGAGGAGCCTACATCTCCTCTTCAGCTGATACCTCTACTAAAGGGAATTAGTCCAGAAAGAAAGGTTTTTAAATGTCTCAATTCCTACAGCTTACTTTATTTTTCCTCCTTTTGCGTGAGAAATTTAAAGGCAAATGCCCGATTCCAGTTCTCCCTTTGGGAGAGTAATACAGCACTGGAGGACTCGCTCCCAGCCACAGCTACCAACCCAGCTTGAACGTCTCATACTGGGTACCCAGAGCTAACCCTTAACCCACAGATGTTTTTAATATATTAGAAAAGCATTGGGCAATTTGCTAGCTGCCTAAAGACGCTGCCCAGTTTATCTGTTTACTCCTTATTAATTGGTGTGCCTCAATCCCCGAGGCAGACGGCACATACACGCAAAGCAGAATGCAACAAAGGAAGGAATCAGGTGCAGTCCTCTTGGCTCGTTTGCTGCTAAACTCTGATGACAGTTCTGCTTCTCCCACACACCTCATTATTTAGCTTATGCATTCAGGATTTCCACTACAATCTTGCTGGGTCATGGCACAAGTGTAGAAAAGGTTTGTGCTCAAGCTGAGGAGCAAAGAGCTGAACCAGTCCTCAATCACGAGAGCCGGTGTCAACATTCCCACGGCCGTTCTGTCGTGTCTGTGTTGAACCAAGGCATGAGATGTCCAGTATTTTATTAGCTCTCCTGAGAAAGATTGAATTGTTAATATTCATCTTCCTCTGATATGATTTGGTTTCAGAGACTCCATGGGAACCAAGCAGATTAGAATAATAAAATAATAGTAAATTGCTTGTGGCAGAAATTGTATATAAAGTCCCTCTCATACATTCAGTCTCTGGACAGCAACAAGAACAGGATAACTGAATTAGACTTCTAACAACATTTTGACGATTGATGAAACAAATACATCCTTTAAAAAAAACAAGTTTCCTCCCCCTCTTCTTCACGTCTGAGCTGTCAGCAGAGAAATCTGGTCCACCTCTATGAACTAGTCTCTCTAAGTATTGCCTTTCTCAGCCTTCCCTTTTGCCATAAAACCGGCCAACCCAGCTTGTTTTGTTCTGCCATTATTAAAATTACTATTACAATTGCAAATGCTTCCAAGGGAGATAATTTTAATAACAGTCTCTTCCATCAGATCCTGTCAGTTCCTGGGGTGATTAATATTCCTGTCTGCAAGAAGCATTATATCATTTAGAGCATATTGCTTGGCTCGTAGGCTATTCTTCCTGGTCTGCGATGAGCACGATGTGATCTGCCATTATTGCATTGCTGTTTACACAGCTTGAGACGCCTCGTAAAGCAGTTAGGAATGAGCCCAAATTCAGACAGATTCAGATCTAGGAAATGAGAAAACCTGACACAAAGATCTTCAGGATGTTTGGCCCTCTTCATCCTTCACATTATATCCCCCCCTGACCGCTGCTGTCATACTTTCCCTACCTACCTATGATGCAGCTGTGTTCCTGTATGTATGGCTGGTGAACCCTTGCTTGCAAAGGTGCTCACAGGCAGTCTGCTGGCTTCAAAGCACCATGGGTTCCTTGCAATTGTTTTTCACATAAATACTATACTGTGCCTGTGGGGAGCTGCTCCTCTATTTAGAGACGAGTCACTTCAACTCCTTGGCAAGAACTGTCTAGGAGGAATCAAGATCAGTTTTTATTTTCATGGAAATAGCCATAATCTGGATCTCCCCAGGAAGCCTGATGATCCCCCCTCAGTTGTATAATACAGCCTGGAGTGGAGCAGTCTCTGTTTTGAACACAAGCTGTTTGTGGAATCTGTTCCCCAGCACTCAGTGGACGGTATACTTCCATTTATGTGGATCACACACAGTACACGGGCTCAACAGCAAGTGGCCAAGGCAGACCCCAAGGGCAAATTTTTCTTCCACAAAGCCTGTTCTGCACCATCAATGGTGGCCAATGGTATCTGATTCTCCAGTCTGTTCTAAGACAAGTCTACGGAAAGGTTTGTCTTAACATCAGAGCCAGCTGATGCCTCCTATGCCTTTAGTGCACAGGTTCCAGAAATAAAAGGAAAAATTAAGCATTCCATTCGAGTTAAAAGAAGCACTTTGGGTGAATTCCGAGGTGACATTTTCTCAGCTGGATTTCCAAAATAGTCATCTTGAGTTTTGCTTGGACTTAACCAATCTTCTACATACTCTCTTCACAGGTTTTTGGACAAGACACTAAACTGAAAAACGAATGTTTACCCAACTGCACCAACGATCTCATAAAGTCCTAAAACTCTCAAATCCATTAATTTTATGAATTTATTTAGCTCAACTGCACCAAAGTTCATATTTCATCAGAACTGGAGTGGAAAAAATGAGAAATCCAATCTTCTCCATTCATTGAAGACAGCCAAGGTGACTCCTTGCAATTTACAGCTTTTCAGTACTAGTCTGGAAACATACGGTCAAACTTACAGACTGGAACACACTTTTATAGCTTGATTGTAAACTCTTTTATAACACAAACACCGATAAGCCCTGAATATTCAGGGGATACAAGTCAGTACCATAAGGAAAGCCGATTAAAATCGGGAAATATATATGATCAGCAGAGATGGTCTGGTTACTGGTAAAAGGCATCCACTCTGTGGCATGCAAGGAGGACTGCAAGGGCAGCACCGCAGGAAATGGAGGCAACAGGGAAATTGTGGTGAGAGACACAACAGAGACTAGCTGGGCTGGGACTTGGAAGCACTCCAGAACACGAGGGCTAGGCTGGCAAGGGACACAATAGCTGGAAGACACTAGACCCACCTTCAAGTGCCTCACAAGAGATATGGGCTAAAATAGCTCCTAGACTAAGTTGTTCAGTGTTTTCTACCTCTGTACAGCTCATTCCACGGGCTTAAGCAGACATAGAGACAACTTCACATTAAAGAGACTACAGCTAGCCCTGGGCATGGAAATGCAGAGCCAACAGGGTTCAGACCCCCCTTTAATCACTTATGAGGGGTTAACTACAATCCAGTCCTTGCTGTTTGGACAAGTTGAGTCTTTTTACAGAAAGTACACTCAAGGGTTGGGGGGTTTTGCCATGAATAGTTTGGATATTTCCCCAGTAAACCCTTTTACTTGCATTCCTCAGGTCAGCCTGGTGATCAGGTCACAACCTGAACACCTGAGTCAAGCTGGAATCACACCCAGGCTGAAAAGTCCTTTCTTCCAAAGCAGTCATCCACCTGCACAAAGCTGCAGGAATCAAATACATTTCTGCCTTCAATCCCACAAAGAGCTGCATTCAAAAGGTTGCTCATTAACTGCATTTTCAGGCTTCTAAAACAACACACAGCAACTCCTGTCTTAAAAATATATATTCTCTAATTTGAAGAGCTGTTTTCTACATTGCTCTTTCATGGTGAAAGATACACATCCTCTGAATTCACATCAACAACACAAGCCTATGCTTGCATAATAAAAGTTCTCCCTCTCCAGCACGTATTCAGGTAGACACAAGCATTTCTGATCAGCAGCAGACATAAAAGCCTAGAAGGCATTTCAGGTCATACACATTTCTCTCAATAATGTTATTTTCTGAGTTGACTTCTACAGACAGCGAGAGGAAAACAAAACCAGTGTCATTTATCTGCCAACTTCCAGTAAATAAAGGACAGCGCTACAGAAGCTCTGCAGGAGGTGGCTGGGAGCACAACTGCTCTGCCACCCTGCCCCATTGATCTCCCCTCACTGATACATACAGCTCACAAACTTACTGAGGGCTCTGACAGTTTTGGGAACAGCTGTAATTTGCAGGCATGAACATATTTCTGTGTCTGCATTGTAGATACTGCCTAGCTCAGACATTTCAGGACACTGCATACCCAAGCCAGGATGCTGGATACAACACGGACAGCGTTTACAGACAGCAGCGCTGAGATGAACTGCAGTGAGTGCTCGTGCTCAACTGCAAGAAGCAAGTGGCAAGGCCAGCCAACTAGTGTCCAATATCTTATCATTACCATTAGTGCTGGGGCTTGGATCCTTACCTGGCTGAACTCTGCTTTTCAACTTGCCCCATCATCCGCTCCAGGCCAAACAAGGTGACACCCTGTTTCGTCCCCGTTTCATCCCCTCACCAGGTTTTCACTTCATAGAGGCACACAGACATTTGGGTACCAGTTCATCTCAGCCTACGTGCAAAATGGTCCTTTAGAAGCTAAATTGGCTAAGAGACCTTAGCTGGGGAACCTCACCTGAACCATATGAGAGTCACCTGCTGCAGAAGACCTCATAATAGGGCTGTAACGAGCTACATGCAGTCATTGAAATTGGATTCAAGAGCTCCTCTGTGCCACAACCCAGTCTCAGGGGAAGACGAAGGTCTGAGGTTCTCTACAGGCTCTGTGCCTAAGCTTATCTTTCTATAGCCATGGCTACTCAAGGCTGATTGCACCACTTCTCTGTCTTTGCTACCTGTACCTGTCAGGTATGGATCTTTACATCATACCCTAGGTCCTCACCTGAGGTGAAATCAAAGCCTTCAAGTCTCACAAACCTGAAAGCTCCATAGTCCTTTTATTCATATACTAGGAGAAGCTAAAAAAAGATGCAAAACCATAGTAGTAGTGACTTAATAAATCTTAATGAGTCACTAACTTAATAGATACAGCCAATGTGTTTTGTTACGCTTCATACAAGCTTGTCATGAGTGTGAAGGAAAATTAACGCAGCTTTGTTTATACAGAAGTCCACATCTCTGACACCATACTCCACAGTACTGTACTGCTGCCCATGACAGGGGCATGAAAGGTGTATGGAAATATATCACCCTGAAGATCACCACAAGCAAACCATGCTTGTGCATGGAGTCAGGAACAGGAGCCACGCTGTAGAAGCAACACAGAGTGTGATATTATGTCAAGGTGACTTTTAAGTTCCCATTCAAATTTTAAATCCACTAGTTGTCACCTAGTAGCACTCCCGTCTCAAGACAGAGCAAAAAGGTGTTCCTTTTTACCTGTGAAGAAAAGGCCAAGTGGCAAATAATCCGATTTTGAAGGGGAGGCACATGTTCTTTCTGAGGATAAGCAAAGAATTTTATGAACTAGTGAGTATAGAAGACACTGAATGCAATTGACAAGTCCTTGGATATCAGTAATACTTAGGACAAGTATGACATAAAGATTTTGCTTTTAATACTAAAGGGATATTAAAATTATTACCTTTGCCATGGGTCTTATAGCATCCCTATGGCTTGCACTGGAGCTCCTCTCTACCATTAGACATTTCAGAGCTGCCAGCAGCAGATGTCCGGCACTTAACAGTGTTCATGTTAGTGCTGCAATTCAGAAAAACTAGAGGAAGAGCCTCTAAATGTTCAGCCCTGCTGCTTATGCAGCATGGGTACATTTAGCTTCAGTGAGGAGCAGCAGAGCTTCACTGACTTCAGCAGAACTGCTGCCACTTATATCAAGAGCCATTTCTCTCCATTAGTTGTACAGATTACCTGTTTGAAATGGATGAGCTCTAATCATGGGCCTATCCCTGCCCCCCCAGCTAGCATGTATTTAAACGCTGTACATCTCTTGGTAGTGCACCTGCACGAGGGTTCATGACATTGAGTCCCTCTTCTCTCTTCTGCCTAAGACCCATTAGTGCTTTCAGGCTGGTGTCCAGCAGAAAGACAGATGGTTTGCCCTTCACCACTGCCTTCATAATGCCGTAACTCTGCGATTGCTAAAACAATTATACAATAAATGTCTGTGAAATAACTTCCTTTGTTTAACAAGCACATTTCATCAGCAGAGAACTGCTAAAAGCATGTGTCATCCATCTAGTTTAAGGGAAGGCTGTCAAAGAAGTTCCCTGGTTACAGGTGCTGGCCTACTGTTTGTTAACAGTGCTCAAGCAACAGTGCTTGAATACCTTAGTATCTGCTGTTGAGTCATAATTATGAAAGTAACTTGGGAGAAATCAACATACTGTCTGAAAGAGAGAATGGGCAGAGAATATAAATGTGATCTCAATTGTTTCCAACCAGCAGCAGCCATCAAATCATCAACTGCTCATTTGCATCCTCTCAGATGGTACTTGAGATAACAAAGCCTTGGCAGAAGAAAGGTAAAGGAGTCCAAAAAAAGGCAAGGCTAAACAAAGTGAGCATTAACAACCACTGGATGGCTGTTTGAACACGAAGGTGATAGACTTGCATGAAAATCTGAGCAATTATAAAGGCTCCCACACTCAAAGGTTGTTACTGACAAGACTCTGCTAAGCCCCTGACCTGGAAGCAGGGAACTCTTGGTGTGTACTAAGCAGCGTCTGGGTGCTCGGTTCACTCATGCGAGGATTGGCAGCTGTTACAGGCTCCAGTGGTTGAGCTGCTTTTGTGCTTTAAGGAATAAAAATGTGCTGGTGACAGTATCTCCAAGGGAAATGAAAGCACAATGAGTTCAAGAACCGCACGTCTCCAAGGCTCTCCCTTGCTTCAAACACAGAGGCCTGCTCTCAGACTGTACAGGACACCCAAATACTTTGGGCAAAGTCTGGCAAGCAGCTCACCCTTCCAGAAGTGCTTTTGTGTTTGCAGCTGCTTCTCTGTAATATTCAAATGTCATAAAGTCAGGATGCTTTAGACCTGTTTCTGGTGTTTAGCTGGTGGCTGCTCGCTCACCTGGGAGCCAAGAATGGGAAGAAAAAGGCAAAACTTGTGGGTGGAGACAAAGGCAGTTTAACAGAACAGCAAAGGGAACAGGAAAACAACTGGTAGAGGAAGGTAGAGACACGGTTATGGTACCACTGCTCACCCTCCTGACCCAGGACACCCCAGCCCACTCCCAGTGGTGATGGACTGCCCCCCCTCCCTGGCACCAGGGACCTGTGGGATACCTGTGTCCTTGCCATAGCCTGGGGAAAACTAACCCCATCTCCACCAGAACCAGGACATCTGCCAAAGTGGTGAATGCACTTGGGTATTTTGCAGCCTAGCCCTTTCAAACATAGACAAATACTGGTATTTAGATATATTCTATCCAATGTGCTCACACAGCAGTCACCCCCAAAGTATCCCAGTGCTTCAGCGCACCAAAAACTTGGTAAAATCTTTTATAATATACTTTTCTCTTTTTTTCTTCTTTTTTTTTTTTTTCATTCTTTTTGCTTCTGTACCTGAGAAAACATGCAGGGAGACCTGGGTCATAACTCGTGCTTGAAAATTGACAGAGAAAAATTAGGCTGAAGACGATGATGATAATTTCATCATCTTCCTTATTTTTGAATAAAATACTATGTCTGGTGTATTAATGTCTGTGTACTAGTTGTAATAACCCATTGGATTTCTTCTTAAAATGCTGTTCATCCTGTAATTGTAATTATGTTCTTCCCTTGTTGCTTTCAGAGGTCAATAAATACAAGCAGTTCAGCAGCTGCTTGGTCCAGGGCTTGATTTAATTAGCTCCACAGAGCCAGCCTGTGATAGTGGATACGAAGCAAAATCCTATTGAGGTCCTCGTTTGAATAAATTGCTTCAATCTTGAAAGATGAAAATGCCACAGAACTCCCTGCTGTAGCATGGACTATATAGACTTTGCTGGTGTATGGAGGCAAGTGCTCATTGCTGAAGAAGTTCCTATTCTGATCAGAGAGGACAACTTACATCAGTCCTCATTTTGCAAGGCATTGATAACTGCCAGCAGAGATTTGCTATCCCAAACTTTATCAACCGCCAAATCGTGGCCATCACGGAAGGCAGCTTTATGAGACCCTGGTTGCTTCACCACAATACTTTACACAGGGTCTCCAAAGGGTTCTCAAAAGACAACAGGATTCAGCAAACACATCTTTGAGATGCAGTTATGAGCTTCTTCTAATGCTCAATTGTACACACGTATCCCACGATCGGATTTCAGGGCCAGAATGCCAGATTGTTAACCTTAAGGATGTTTCATGATACTTCAGTTTCATCAGCACAGTATGGAAAGTAATTTCAGTTTAATAGGGAAGCAATTATACAAGAGAAAAATTAATCTCCATAAGACCCATTTCTTCCCTGTTTGGTGGAAAAATTCAAACCTTCATTTTCAGCCCTTCCTCCAAACCTTCCAGTCTTCTCAGAAAGGATAACTCATGCGGTGAAGAAACCCCCTTCTTACCAAGTCCTCAAACAGCACTCAGAGAGGAGAGAAGAAAAAAGAAATTAATATCAAATGGCAAAAATGAGGCTGTATGACAAGCTAGTGAGATACTTGAGCAGAAGAGATTATTTGTTTGTCCAGAGAGGTCTTAGGAAAGAAGACTGAATAGATTTGATACAATGAGGGGAAGAAGATAACTGTCACTGCTTGCAGAGATGGCTGAGAGGTTTTTTTAGCTTCATGGTACAAACCCTGGAAAAAAATATATTTTCCTAAGATACTTTTTCTGGGCTCACATCTCATCTAAATGAAATAAAACATGTTCCATTGCTCAGTCCGTGCAGAGGATTTGATCTGCCGTGTTTATATGGGTAGCATCTCCTTTGCACGCCATGCTCTATAGATGAATCTGATGTGTTTACAGAGAGAAAGCTGTACTGTGCTAATGAATCTTTAGTACAGCATGACAGCTTTGGAGAACAAACTGAAACAAACTGTTTGTCTCCCTGCCCTGCACATCTTCATCTAGTGGACTATTGTCCCTATCTTATAATATTGAGCACCTGGTCTCACATTGGAGAGCTGCAAATTACTCTTCACAAATAAACCGGACTCTGCAAGAGTTATTCTAGGTCAAGATTAGAAGTGCAAAACTTGATCTAGATTTTAAAAATGCTTTTGACTTGGCGTCTCAGTTCAGGCTTCAGGTTCAGCTCATCCTGGAGTGATGATCAAGCTGCAAATGCAAACTTTTTAGCTTTCATTTTGTTAAAACATAGGACTGTTTGTTAAGGAGCCATTGCTGTTAGGACAAACAGAATCACAACTATAACCTTGACAGTTAAAGAACTTCCCATTAGAGCAAGATTTTTGCATAGGAAAAACTGTGCTTGGTGCTTGCAAGTCTAGGCTTGACATTGGGAAAAAGTTTTTCCCAGAGAGAGTGGTCAGTCAGTGGAATCAGCTGCCCAGGGAGGTGGTGGAGTCCCCATCCCTGACTGTGTTTCAGAGTAGATTAGATGTGGTGTTGAGGGATCTGGTGTAGGGGAGAACTTGTAGAGTAGGGCTGATGGTTGGACTGGATGATCCCAGGGGTCTCTTCCAACCTAAATGATTCTATGATTCTAAGTGGAGAAGGTTTTCTAGGAAGAAAACTTTTTCAAATTTTTCTGAGGTAATTTTTCCTGCTTCCTGATCATCTGGCTCTAATGTGCCCATACTGATCTCCCTCCCAGCAAATGGGCAGAAATTTCTGGTCTGTTTATGCAGCAAGTATAATTCACTGCATTTGCCCCAGCAAATACATACACGTATAAATGTGTGGGAAGAGGACCATACTATCCAGTGCCTGACTGAAAAATAGCTCTGTCAAAGAAAAGAGAGAATAAAGCACGGAATGAGAGAAAAGAGAAAGAAAACAGGAGGAAATTAACCAAATGCTAAAATTATTTTCTATCTCTGAATTTTGTTAAAACCAAAAAAATAGGGAGGGTTTCATCCTTATGAGCATATTGTACTGTAGGAAGTGTTTTAATTGCTTTCATTCTAAGTTGAGGTGAATAATCACTATCACAATTTTCATTGGATATTGCACTAGCACAGAATTATCCCAAATCAGATATGGGGCAGCCCCTTGATAGTGCACACAAACATGGCAGAGAGGATCCTTACCTCAAAAAGGCCTGAGTACAATAAAGGAAACAAAAAGCCAGTGCAGGGAACCTTCTTATTCAAGTGCACAGTCCCCAAAGGGTGCTCTGAGGCCAAAGTAAAAAATTAAAACTTGTCACAGAAAGCAGATGCTTTCACAGGAACACATCTTCTGCTGAAAATAGAATCATAGAATCGTTCAGGTTGGAAGAGAGCCTTGGAATCATCGATTCCAACCATCCCCTACACCAGATCCCTCAACAAATCCAATTTTTTTCCAGCAGAAAGCTTTCTTAGTCAGTGTATTCCAAGCTGGACCCCATGTGGTGGCTTGTGAGGCCACAGAAATGATGGTCCATGGTCAGCTCTCCATGGAGTCATAAGACACAGAAAGACTACTTAGTGGAATCATTTGCATATGGAAAAGAGGATCCAACAGAGTTGGGGAATCATGGGCCTAGGTGAAGCACTTCTAAAACTCTAAGATATAGAGGACCAATCATTTGGCAGTTTCTATAATACTCCATGAGATAGAAGTTTCGCCATTTGGGAGAATTTCCTGTTCTATCTGCAGTTTTTCATAAGACTACCGACACCAGAAGCCACAACAGACTTAATTGCTTTTGTCTCTAGATTTAAGTTAGAGGTAGGACATGCTTCTCTCAAGGTGCTGAAGAGGAAAAACACATACTGCAAAATTTCCAATAGAAATTGTTAATAGCAAATGGAGAATTGGATGAGATGACCACTTGGAGATGGAGCCCCATCTGAAACTATTAGAAGTCAGAATGGTGCCTGCATCTTACCAAGCTTGTTCTGAAAGGTCTCAGAAGAGCTGGAAAAATATGAAGGCTTTCTTTTATCCTATGGCTTGGCTAAATGACCTCAATATGGAAAACAAACCTTTTCCAGCCAGCTGTCGTTTCATCCCCACTCCCTATGCTTATCTCCTTTGAAGTGGAGCAGTATGTGGAGATTTCCAGAGACAAATGTGAGCTCCGTGTGCTTTCCCTTAGCTAAGCAGGATTAACCTTCCTGTACATCACCCTAGCCATGAGCCACAGAGTCAGCCAAGAAATGCTTGTGACAGAGCAGTCGGAAAGGTGCTGAGAGACCCAGACGCTGTAGCTGTGAAAAGCACGTCTCAGTCCCTCGCCTCCGGATCTCGCAGCCGAAAGGGTCCCCATCGAAGAGACACTGCTAGCACACTAAGGAAGTTCACTGCTGTCTTTCAAAGATCACACCACAGGCAGCAAGGCAGAATCAAAATAGAAAATACAACTGGAGAGCAGAGCTGTAGCAAATGAAGAGGAGTAATTACGTCTTCTATATTTAGCTCCTCTTTCAAGGTGTTAAGTTGGAAAGATATTTTTTAAACTAAGCTGTAAAAATTCATATCTCATTTGTGTGCTGATTAAAATTGTGTTCCACAAAAACATATGAGTCACACTCCTACATAGCCTGCCAAAAAAATACCCCAAACCGAAACCAGAGAAATATTTGTTCCAGGAAAACAATTACTTTCCTTTCCATTTTCAAAGTTGTCTAGGTCAGAGTATGCATGTTATTTTCTTTAATTCTTCTTAAAAAACAGTTATCAGTGTGTGCATATTTGTATTTATACACAGTAAACATATGGATGTATATATGCACACAATAATCCCTCTATGCATGTAAATACATATACAAGTCCATGTGTAAATAACTATAAATAATAAACATATTATACACATATTTAGGTGCCTGACAGTTCAATTGAACCTCATGAAAAACTCATAATCTTCAAAACTAGGTGGTAAACTAACAAAACACAGGCATCGTGAGGTTTTTGGGTGGCCAGGTCATACCAATGCAGCAAGACACAAGATGTACCAGCTACCACAATCAGTCACTTAAGCTGACTTGGCCCATTGGTACTTTAACTGAGATCAGTAATTCTCAAAACCATGTCATTGTGGGAGCAGAGTCACAGGAGGTAGCTTGGAGACAAACACAAAGTCAAATTCATTTCTGATGTAATCCCAGTGAAGCCATTGGAAACATGAGAACAAGCGTGTCTTACTGACACAAGAGTTGTGTACCTGCTCGGTGGTGGCATCCCCTGCTCTGCAGGGCACCGCTTTACCCTCCTCATCTTCCCAGGTTCACAGAAGGATTTCTGCGAAGCTCAGAGCAAAGACTTGTCTACACCTGGATCTACAGTCCTTAAGGGTGGGTGCCATAGTTCCATTACTATCCTAGCAAACCTTGCAGGACTAAACAGCACCTGGTAAAGATGGAACAGTCCCTGGATCCTATTGCAAAGGACAACTTTGGTAGCCAGCCTGCTAAAAAGGAGAAGCTATGTAATTCGTTCCAGGATATGTCTTCCGGCCACTCTAGGATCTACCACACTGTCCTCTTACAGATGTGCTGCTCAGAGGGTGCTTAAAACTGAGCCACTACCAACAGAAGTAATAAAATAATCAGTATTTATCAGCTTCTTGTAGTCTGTGTCAGTTTTGTTTAAGATGTCAGCTCATCTGGCAGGAAGAATGTATTTTTCCTCAGCAGCAAATTAACCGAGAGGTCTCGGGGACAGACTGCAGCTGCATATATATTCCTGCTTTGTTCCCTCCTAAACCCTGGTTGTAGTTTTAAAAATAATATAAATAAGCTATTTTCTTGCTAATTAAACCCCCATTTGGACTCATGCTATACAGATTCCATTTCAACTAGTTATTTGATCACTTTTGCACTATATCTACAAAAAAAAGGTTTTGTGCCAAGTTAGTACAGATGAAGCAGGTTAGGGTCAGGATACGTGTGGGCATTAATGTGATACAAGGATGTGGATGGACAAACAGGCCCATATTTTTCCTTTGAATTTGACTCTTTGCAAATCGCTTTCCTAAACTCTCCTTCCTGTCCATTGAAGAAAATCATTAATTGATTATTCTGTATTTGGCCTACAAGGAAAAAGGAGTGATGGGAAAAGTGAGAAGCTTCCTCCTGGTGTTAAAAAGGATGGAACGTGCAAGTTGGCAAGAAACTCAGCTGGGCAAGGGAGTTTTATGGGTAGATCATATAAATGGGGGGACTGGCAAAGAAGAGAAAACCATGCAGTGAAAAGCTGAGGAGACAGAGATAGGATCAGTCAACGGTGTGAAGCAGAAGGCAGTGCACGAATGTGAAGATCACAGCAGACAAGCAAGGAAGGCGATTACCTGCTTTGTCTCGTTCAGGCCACGATGGGAGAACACTACTTTTACTGTGTCTGAAAATGAGGATGCCGCCGTAACGAGGAGAGAAAGTGCTAGGCTTTGGGTAACGGTATGAAACGAAAAGACAGTTTAAAAAAAATTCCATTCCTACAGATAAAAATTAGTCTGCAAAACCAAGTCAGGATTCCCTTGCAGTGTTCATAAATAGCCTAAAATCTTGTTTACAGTTGTAATTTTTATTTGATGGAGTTATCGTCAAAGAGATTAGCAGATCCTTTCAGTCCAGAGACATTTAATTTTAGCAGCAGGAAAAAGAAGTTTGTTGAGTGTGGAATCCACCCCTGCTGCTCCAAAACAATCAGAAACAGGAAAAAGTAATCAAACGGGAGTTTTAATGAGTTATAGAGCTATTGTTTACTGGGGAGGGCTGAAAGCCTGAAGCTCAAGCCTGGAGGACCTCTGTGACCCCGCACTGCCTCTCGGTGGCAAAATATTTGCTCGAAATTACGTCAAAACAACACAATGTGTGTGTCCGAGGGCCCAGGGAGGTGTGGGGAGAGGAGAGAGAGAAAAATAGTGGAAATTCCCTGAGTCTCTGCATGTACCGAAGGCTTTCCTTGAAAAACAAGGCCATAAAGAGCAGCTGTATTTGTACAGCCCGGCTCACACGGGCAGCACCTCCCACCCTGCTGCAGAGGGGAAGGCTCCCGCTTGCCCCGCAGCCCGCACACGGTTGCCCCGCTTTGCGCCACAGCCACCGAGGCAGGGGCTGCAGCGCGGGTTCTGCCGTCCACAAGGCTGAAGGGACAGGAGGCCACAGGCAGAGCGAGCAGCCATTGCATCCGCAAGGCCCGAGGCGCCATGCGGCCAGCGGTCGCGGGGTAAAGCGATGCTGCCGAAGTGAAAGCGTTGCGGGGTGTGTGTGTGTGTGTGTGAGGAAGCTCCTCTGGAGTGGGGCTGAAATCAGGAAGCTGGTTTTTCCAAGGAAGTAATTACACAGGAGCACTGGGGTTTTGAGGAAGGAGGCTTTTGTTGCTTTCCCAGAACTCTCCCTGAGGTACAAAAGGGACGGGGCTCACCAGCAGGTATATTTAAGCATTCCTCCAGGCCTGCCCCAGCGAATTCTTGAGTGGGAAAATCTCTGCCAAAGTGCTCAGTCACGCTCCAGGGAATGGGTACAGACCCCCCCCAGCCTTCTCAAAAGCATTGGAACAGAAGGAAGTCAACAAGTCTACAAATATGGAAAAAAGATGAATGTTCCCCAGGGAAAATTGGCACATTGAAGGGAAGAGCAGATCTTCCCCTGGAGAAAAAGCACTAGTTCTGCAAACTGCTCAGACAGCAGAGTCGGTGGTGACAGGGGTGTGACACACAGGCTTAGGTTAGGTAACGTGACAGATGACCTGCTCAGCCACACATTGCATCACCTGGAGATGCGTTTACCTGCCCATCAAACTGATATTCCCAACACAACCCCCCCCCTCCCCGGTCAGATCCTTGGGAAGAGTGTGATGTATGAGCCGGCTGGCCTGTCAAGGCATTCACCTCCTCTCTTTTACAAATTGCACTCACGCCAGTTGGTGGCACCACGCACAGCTCTGCAGTGTCCCAAGGGATTCCCTGGCAGTGGGAAGGGACACGTTCTGCACAGTGAGGAGCTCACGGCGGCTTCCAGGTTAACAGTCCCCATGCAAAGTTTGGTTCTTCCAATACCCAGCCAAAAAGCAACCTTTGCCTTTGCATATCACACCATAGCCAGCATGATGTCACTGACAGCACTTATATTTTCATAGAATCATAGAATCATAGAATCATTTAGGTTGGAAGAGACCCCTGGGATCATCAAGTCCAACCATCAGCCCTACTCTACAAGTTCCCCCCTACACTAGATCTCTCAACACCACATCTAATCTGCTCTTAAACACAGTCAGGGAGGGTGACTCCACCACCTCCCTGGGCAGCTGATTCCACTGGCTGACCACTCTCTCCGTGAAAAACTTTTTCCTCATGTCCAGCCTAACCCTACCCTGCTGCAGTTTGCAGCCATTCCCTCTTGTCCTGTCGCTCATTGCCCGTGAGAAGAGACCAGCACCGATATCTCTACAGTGCCCTTTCAAGCAGTTGTAGAGAGTGATGAGGTCTCCCCTCAGCCTCCTCTTCCTCAGACTAAACAACCCCAACTCCCTCAATCGATCCTCATAAGCCTTGTTNCCAGGCAGCTCTCCAGCCACACTGCCCCAAGCCTGTAGCCATCCATGGGGTTGGTGTGGCCCAAGTGCAGGACCTGGCACTTGGCCTCGTTGAAGACCATGCCATTAACATTGGCCCATCTATCCAGTCTGTCCAGGTCCCTCTGTAGAGCTTCCCTGTCCTCAAGCAGATCAACACTCCCACCCAACTTAGTGTCATCTGCGAACTTACTAATAGTGTTTTCTATGTCCTTATCTACATCATTGATGAAAATATTAAAAAGGAAAGGCCCTAGTACTGAGCCCTGAGGAACACCACTTGTGACCGGAGATCACAATTTTGTAATCATCCCTACAAATAATCATCTGAAGAAGGCAGATGAGAGTCAGCTGCCCTACAGGTAACGGGTAACGCTATTTTATGCACCACTTGGCATTTAACATGCATTAAAAATGCTGTTGCTTTGTATATCCTTTCACCAGACAAACTGTCAAGCCATACCGAATTTTTTATTTCATCGACACCTATGAACAGGTTTATTAAAGCCCCCAGATTTTAGTGCACTTTTACCTTGGTTAAAACTCAAAATAGCAATGTTTTATCCACACAAAATCACTTAATCAGGCATATGGCTTTCCAGGGAAATACAGAACAATAGCTTTGTCTGAAGTCATATAACTTTAGTCACTCCACCACCAAGTCAAAATATTTTAATTAGACTGTGTAAAGTCAGGCTGCAAGTAAGCATTTAAAAGCAGAAAACACCCATAAAAACCTTTCAAAGCGGCCACTAAAATTCAGGCTCTTCAGTGTTTTGCAAAGCCAATTAAGGATCTTTAGCCCATTGATATCATAGAATCATAGAATCACAGAATCATTTAGGTTGGAAGAGACCCCTGGGATCATCAAGTCTAACCATCAGCCCTACTCTACAAGTTCTCCCCTACACCAGATCCCTCAACACCACATCTAATCTACTCTGAAACACAGTCAGGGATGGGGACTCCACCCCCTCCCTGGGCAGCTGATTCCACTGACTGACCACTCTCTCTGGGAAAAACTTTTTCCTCATGTCCAGCCTAACCCTACCCTGCTGCAGCTTGCAGCCATTCCCTCTCCTTCTGTCGCTCATTGCCCGTGAGAAGAGACCAGCACCAACCTCTCTACAATGCCCTTTCAAGCAGTTGTAGAGAGTGATGAGGTCTTCCCTCAGCCTCCTCTTCCTCAAACTAAACAACCCCAACTCCCTCAATCGATCCTCATAAGCCTTGTTCTCCAGGCCTCTCACCAGCTTTGTTGCCCTCCACAGCAGCTACAACAGCCACTAGAGCTGTAGACAGTCAGCATTTCAGCAGGTCAAGTTTGAAAGAGCTGAGGCTGGACTCAACAACATTAGAGCAGTGGAGCCCACTGACTGCATCTGAAAATGCCATACACAACACAACGTGCTTATACATTTACATGCACACACACACCTGACTTTCTAGAAGGTATATTCATGAGCCTACTAAGGTCTCACACCACTACAATTAACATCTGTAAGTATAGTTCCATTTGGTGTATCTATACCATATATTTTAAGAAAAAGCTCACCATGATCTCATGCATGTGTCTAAGTAAGACCTAAGATGCTTGCTATAAGTTAGTCTGGTAGATGTATAATCTACAAGAAATTCAGTACAAATGAGCTAATACTACAGTTTTTTACCATGCCAGTAACTTTAGGTCCATTTCTGAATTTAGAATCAGGTTATTGATTTGCACAGACATACCAATACCTGTAAGAACATCGTGTTTATATACATAAACAGAAGCCTAATTACAACTTTTCTTAATATTTTTGGCACTTACTCTTCAAAACCACAAGCCCTCACAAGCACTGATTGAGCTGCCAATCTGCAAAATGCCAGCGTGTCTCAAAATGTTGTTTACAAATGAAATGCAGGTCATCAACTTGACCTTTGGAGCAGAAGAATATATATATATATTTTATTTTTTTTTTAAGCCAGCAGAAAAAAATATCTGTAGTTTCCTTTCTTGATGAGGGAAAACATGTTTTGCTTTGTCTTATATGTGTAAGCAAAACTGGATCTGGGAAAAAAAAAGACATATATGAAAAGGCACAACTACCCCCGCTTTCCTCGCTGCTCACTCTCTCCTGCGATTGTGTAAAGCAAGGAAGTGAAGGCGAGTGGAGACTGAAAAACATGTTTTTCTTTGAAAGTCCATCCGCAGAAATATTTATCAGCTGTTGGCAAAGCACACAAAAAATAATATTCTTTTTGTAAAAGCCAGAAACTAATAGGCCCTTTTTTTCACTGAAAGATGGAGGATGTCTGAAGTCCCTGCTGAGAAAAACATGTTGTTTTATTTGTCACGGTTGGTTTTTTTAGTGTTCATGAGAAGTCACTGAGGTCTTTGGCCACTTAGATCTGCAAGACTCTCCAGTGTTTCTTTGCCTCCTGGTCAGTCACAGTTTTCTTTCTTCATGAATAGGTGTCACCAAAGCTATCCATGGAGAGAAGAATCTAAAAACCCACTCGTACCCAGTTGCTGTAAATAATGGGCCTGTCAAATGACTGGTCGGGGACAGGTAGGTGGGCAGAGACAGGCTATCACCACACAATTCAGAGCAGCTGGAGCAATGACTCCTGGCAGATGGTCCCCAGAAAGGCCTGTCTTTTGGAGGATGAAGGAGCCACCATGAGGATGGTCTCTGTGGAGTACACCAGGTTCTCAATCCAGCCACAGCCAAACCCCAAACCTTTCTCTAGTTTAAAGTAGGCAGCCTGGCAGGTCTCAGGGTTTGGGATGGTCTTGTTAGTGTACAAGGACATCATAAACTAGGCACTAAACTCCTCTCACAGTTCACAGCAAGTCTTAGAAACAGACCTCTTTCTTCCCAGCCCCTCTGTTCCCTTCTCTCAGCTTGCAGCAGGGAAAGTTGCTCCCAAAGGAATCACACTTGTTTTCTGAGTCCTTCCACGCCAGTGCTCAACAAGATCTGTCAAAAATGGACTTAAACACTTCTCCCACAAACAGGTGCCCGAGAAAAAAGGTGTCCATAATGCAGTGTCCGTTATGCTGAAATTACAGCACTTCACAAGACTGTGAAGAATCCAGTATTATAGCAGAAAGAAGGATGCTTAGAAAACGTGGAGAGACACATAAATGTCCCAGAACTTGCATGACCTGAATTCTTATGGCTTCAGTAAAGAGGTGTGCAGAGCACTCCAAGGCATGTCCCCGCGTTGTAATGATGTATGTCTGGAAGTAATGGGTCAAACCCACCCTGATACACAACTGGTTCTGTCACCATTGCCTTGTCCTCAGACTGCCCTTGAAATGGGTCTGGTTCAACCACAGCTTGGTTGTCTAGGTCTAGGTTGTCTAGGTCCTAGACTGCTGGTAACCAGGTAACCTAGCTTCCTGCATAGAAAGTCCAAGATCCTGATTTTAGGAATGCAAAGTACTTTTAACCACGTTAAGAATATGTGAGCTAGTGGGTGCTCCATAGCTCTGAACAAACCAACTGAAAAATGGTGCAGGGCATGAACATTTAGGAACACACTGGAGTCTCCTGGTTACAGGCATTGAGAAGAGATAGAGACACTGATGACACTAATGTCATGCATTGTTAGAATCAATTACATTAATAGACATATGAGAAGAGGGAGTAGGAGAGGCCAACTGCTTCACAGGCATATGAATAATGAGGTGTTAGCGTGTCATATCTGTCCTTACAAATCAACACAAAAGAAAATTAAATAGCTTCTAATAATGTCACTTGATTAAATTGTGTCCCTCTTTTTCTCTGCTGAAATCATAGAATCATACAAATATAGAATCATATAATAGTTTAGGTTGGAAGGGACCTTTAAAGCCCATCCAGTGCCATCCCCTGCCCTGGGCCGGGACATCCCACCACACCAGGTTGCTCCAAGCCCCCTCCAACCTGGCCTTGAACCCCTCCAGAGATGGGGCAGCCACAGCTTCTCTGGGCAACCTGGGCCAGGCTCTCACCACCCTCACACCAAAGAAGTTCTTCCCCACATCTCAGCTCCATCTCCCTTTTTCCAGTGTCAAACCCTTCCCCCTCATCCTATGACTCCCCTCCCTGATCCAGAGTCTCTCCCCAGCTTTCCTGGAGCTCCTTGAGGGACTGGAAGGGGCTCTGAGGTCACCTCAGAGCCTTCCCTTCTCCAGGCTGAACCCCCTCAACTCTCTCAGCCTGTTCTCCCAGCTGGGAGGGGCTCCAGCCCTCCCAGCATCTCTGGGGCCTCCTCTGGCCCTGCTCCAACAGCTCCATGTCCTTCTGATGTTGGTGGCTCCAGAGTTAGAGGTAGCACCAGGAGGCAGGGGCTGGTAGAGGGGCAGAATCCTCTCCTTCACCGTGCTGTGATCGAAAGGGGACTCTGGGATCTTTGACCCAACTTTAGAGGTATCATAAATACTACCACACAGCATATACAATTACTGTGTGTTTTGTCACTTCAGTCCTCATATTAAAATCCCTTCAGTTGAACTTTCCTCTTGTCCCCTTGATACCCTGTCACTGAAGATCTTGGTCTGGGATTGTCATGGAGACAAGAGAGACAGAAACAGAGCGTGGGAGAAGTTGCAGTGTGAGTCCACACTTTGCCAGACAGTAAGGAATTCAGAAAGTTTGAAAGTTTTTCGTTTCACAGCCCAGCTGCTGGAAAGATCTTTAAAGATCCTCACATTATGTCTGACTTGAAAGGCAGCCATGAGATAAATTTATGAGGAGCCTCATTTCATTAATTGCAGGGCTCAATACTTGTGGAAAAACGTACTGCCAGAAAGCGAGCAGAAGATAGTCCTGCTCTACTCTGACAAAATGCTTGTAGAGACTCTTTCCTTGTTTTGTGTACACCTTCTCCCCCCGTGATGTCTAAAAATGTTGAAGATGTGTAACTGGGGACTGATGAATTCAAGAACAGTATTTTTGTGGCAGTTGTGCCCACAGAACAAAGAAGCGCTCCAAAGAAGTGGGCCGCTCCGATACCTTCCACAGAGTAATCCTGTGAAGTCTGAACCTAATGGCAGAATTAGGAATGAAAGGAGTCTTTGCATCCTTGAAATGGCTGCAATGACTCAGCAATGCTTGGTGGAGAGGCTGAAGCCACACCAAGCAGGAGAGAACTCTCAGAGCTGATGTGCCAGATGAAGAGTCCACCTGCCATTGGGCTTTCATGCATCCTGTGTTGCTTATCCAGCAAACGACGATCGATACTGGCAGGGCCTCTCAGCACACCCACCAGTGCCCAGGAGCAAGCTGGAGAAGTGAATTGCCTGGTTCGGTGAGAAGTGAGTCAGCCCCGCAGGAATGCCTCACACCCTTCCTCACATCCATTTCCACTTGAAGCCCATCGACCTGCACTGCAACCGGGCCATGCATAACACTGCAGACTGCTGCTCTGCACGTGGAAGAATCAGAAGAGAAAGGTCTTGGCTGCCTAGGAGAGAGAGTGAAGAAACAAGGAGGGAGATGCTCAAGGTGAGGAATGTTTGGCATCTCAGAACTTCGTCATCCAAGTTTTAGCTCCTAGCAGAGCTGGCTCCAGGGGGTAGGTATATCACAAGCAGTTTATCCCACAATCCAGGCCATTGTGAAAAATGTTTCCAACTTTCGGATCCCACCACTTTTACATTACATCCCCCCCTGCAGCATAACACGAGCTTTTAGGAGCCGGGTTTATGGTTTTTTCCACCAAAGAACAAGTCACGGGAACAGCGATGAACCAGAAACACCATAGCAGCAACCTTGTGTCTTGTTACATTCTTCTTATAGCTAGGCTAAAATAAGAAAAGGCACATCCAGCTTACATTTACCTTAAAACCTAGTGTTTCTTCACCTAATGTGGTGAGGGGAAGGAAGGTGAGCTTGTCTGCTTTATGACCCAGAGTGGTCAATCTGTCAAAATTAATTGCTTCTCTCTTTAAAAAGTCACTTGCAATGAAAGGACATGCTTCTGTGTGTGTGAAAATCACATGAAGCTTAACGAGAAACCCTTCTGCTTTATCAGGCCTCTCCACCCACCACTGGCAAAGGCACTCTGGTGGCTGGGGTATGGCAGACATAAACCGCGAGTACTCGACAGGTTCCTGCTGTGCCCGCTAACACACAGCAGGTCACTGTAGGTGCAGACCTCATGTGAAATAATCAGCCCCGATCTTGAGGGCAGCCATCCTAGGATCAACAGCATGACTTGCTGGCAGGAAATCGGATAGTCTGAGGGGATCCTCCCCTGTAGCACTCTACTCTTGGGAAGTATGTGGTGAGAAAGGAGCTGAACGCAAAGGCCAGGATAACTTCTGAGTGTCGCTGTGTCCCACCGCTCCGTTTCCTTAAGCCGGAACACTGGGAAAAGCACTAAGACATGCATGTGGCTCAGTTTCATGGGTGGAGCAGGCAGGGACAGGGCTGTGGCTTTGCATTTGCTGTGAAAAGGTGATCAGTTAGGTAAAATTTATGTCCAAAGCCAAAAATATGAACAAGGGTTTCTCACCGTTTAACATTTTCACCTACTGCACTTGCTTTTGTTCTGTGAGGTGCACTTTAACCCCCTACCAGACAGAGATGACCTGCATGCTTTTTTAAGTGACCCCCCATACTTGAACTTTGAAGTCAAATTTTTGTCTGTGCAAATACAAAATTCCAGAAGTTAATATTAATTTCAGCTCTGCTCCACCACTCTGCTAGCAGCAGTCCTTCAATGAAGCAAACTGCCAGTTATAAGCACATGTGTAGTCTTCTTCGGGGCTACAATGGACCGGCTGCATTCAAACTACAAGGGATTTGTCTGAAAGCTCTGCTTCAGACTTCTCAAAGAGGACTAATCATAAGTGGGAAACTACTCAATGAACAAAGCATGAGATGTCAATATTTGTTAGCCATACGATACCCGTAAAAGAACACCTACTGTTGATACACCATGCAAAAAACCTGAGAGGGTGACAACGTTCCCATGTTCAGTCACCTCTCCGAAGCGGTGGTAGAAGAACAACGTTACAAAATCATGTTCCACAGGTTGCAGACACAGGAACAATGTTTAGTCATGAAAAGTATTACAAAGGTTTCCAATGGATAGGATTATCATGCTAACTGACCTCCAGGCTGTGCAATGCGCAGCAGCATGGGCAGAGGGGTGGGAGCAGTGAGGCATGGGGGGCACTCCCCAGCCTTCAGGGTAGATTATGGGTTGAATTATGACCTCCCCCTGTATACACCATGGCACCCCAGTGGTTAATGGGAGCCTCCTTTGTCCAGGGGTTGCTGCGGAGACGGTTCCTGTGCCTCAGGAAGCCAGGAGAAGAGAAGTTTCCTGTTTTGAAGAAGGCTTAAGAACTATTTTCCTCCAATCGGGCAGCTGATGCCTGGTCAGGAAATGGAGAACGCAGCTGCTGGCCCCTTGCTGGTCACTGACTGTGCTGGTGGATGTGGCTGGGGCTGACCATGGCCCAAAGCCCCAGCGATGGGTGGGCTGTAGAGCCAAGGGCAGGACTCGTGGTGGAAGGGCCTGGAGTGAGAGTGATGCTGGAGCGAGACCAAAACAAACCCAAATACTGAGAGGAAATGGGCGTTTGGCTTCCTCCCTATACATACCTCTCACACAGCACATTACAGCCAGTATATGGCCCTGATAAAAGTGAGGCGTGAAATTAATTGTGGTGGTTCAGAACAATGCTCAGAGGTAGCAACAGTCATCGTTGCCCTAACGTTTTCTGTTGATGATTCACTGCTGAGGGAGAGTCGCATGTATTGGGGTGTCAACTACGTGGTCCAGTCAAATGCAGGAAACCAGTTGAAATTTCTCCAGCTGGGCAGGGAGCGTCCCCCTTCTTTCAGGTGAAATTCAGCAAAAGGGTTTTCTCTGACCTCCAGGACTGAAACTGAGCTCTGGCCCCAGTGAAGCTTGAACCGCTGTTGACTTTGTTTATGCCAAGTCTCAGCCTCTAGGACTCAGTGCCCAATTTTTCTGTCACTGACATCACTTTTATACCTGCATAACATCTGATCCTTAATGGGATTGCTCCTCACACTTGCTGGGTCTGAGTGACGTCTAAAGCACCCATCTGCCATCTTTCAGCTCCCACCTGACAATTTGATTATCCATGGTGTTATTTCCTCTGGTGCCTTACGTAACAGACAGCATCTGAAAGGGTGTGTAAACTCTCAGATTTTGTACCACTGCCTCCGAATATTCTACAAATACCAAGCAACAGAAATCTCAGAAACACGATGCATCAGAGGAACATGGATGGCACCATGAATGTGAATGGAAGTACATAAACCTCCTTCCAGAGAGGACTGATGGTGGCTAGGGGCTCTTTACTGAACAGGGCAAGTAAAACAAACAGACATTTATTTGGTTTAGTGAGAGCCAAAGGCATATTTAGAGTATTTAATGGTTGTATTCCTTTGCAAGGAATAGAAACACAGACTGGTCTCTCAACAACTGACTTCACTGTCCTTCTAGCCTCCCTCTCCTAAAGCATTCTGGGGTCTGTACACGTCATCCTCAAAATCCAGTATCTCCTGCAGCCTGTGATGAACTCCCTGTTCATCAGGGAGTTCCCTGAACTAGATAATAGACAGCATGTTTTCAGTGTTAGTCATGAATAACTGGCAATTGCAATCCCTTTTCTTTTACTGCAAAAAATAGATACAGCAAAAAAGATACGCTACAAGTAACAACCTGCTAGTACAGAAGAGAATATTCATCATCTTGTAGCTGTAACTCCCCTATTCTTCTCATCTCCACTCCCTTTGTGTTTCCCTTCCCCTTGCCTTGCCAGTGCCTTGCCTTTGATTAGGATGTAAACTCCTCAAGGTCAAGACTGTGACATATGTTGGACGGGTCCTTTTCTATCAGTTTTGATGTAAAGAGGAGCACAAATTAAAGTGAAGGCAGCAAGCAAACTGTCTATCATAAAAGGTACATTGGTGCTTAAAAATAGGAAGGAGTGACCTTTATATTCCAGAAAGTATTGTACTGAATGGCACCAAACTGAACAAGCTTCACTGTGGGACACTTCTAGTTTAGGTAGTTGATGGGCTGCTGAAGTGTCAAGGATTTAAACTCAGTTCCCAAAAGACTTGACACCATTTGTTTGAATTTCTGTCTTCCAAATAAGGGTTCACCACTAATCTTTGAGATCTCACCCAAGGGATGGTCCTTCAGCTCCCTTTTCTACCAACAGCGCTCAAGAGAGGACTGACTTTGAACTGCGGGATCCTGAAGAGCTACAGACCTAAGACACATTCCTGCCAATGCACCTGAAATCCTACCACAACCCCTCTCTGGCAACAGCTCTCGTGGCTCCCCAGGCGGTGCACCCCTGACAAGGTGTCACGTACAGCCCTCCCGGCTGTTCTGGCTCTGAGCCTCTCAGCGTCAGGCAGGCTTCCGAGCAGAGGGCATGGAAACAAGAAAGTGGGGGAAAGATGACATACCAGTCACTACAAGATAGATAAAGTTCCACAGGTGCAGGAATTTGTCATCGGGCGGCAATGACACCAGTCCACAGCTGTGCCCGATGCCGTTCCATCACAGCAAAGATAAATACCTAAGAAATGTTTACCTACCAGTATTCACCAGTATTTACCATAGGTGGTTATTGGTACACTCAGGTCATCACAGCTGCCCGTATTTTCCGTTCAATTTTACCTGCAATCCCCAGGAATGCATGTGGTTATTAACACGTATTCGCTTCTTTCCATCCTGCTTTAGTAAATGATTTCACTTTTCGGGACACGCAGCACCAGTGTACCCATGAATAATGGAAATGCTTCTGCACAGTAAGGTTAAAGCAGACCTGATCAGCATTAATCTTTGCCAACATAACAGGCTTTCCCCCACACAGTGAGCCTTCCAGATGCGCCAGGCACCCTTACAGAGATAAACACAAGGGATCAGCTGCTCTGTGTATGCTGTCCCCGATCACCAACAGGGATGGGTGTCGTTGAACTACCTCTCCCTGTCCCGTGGCTCCCTGGCTAAAAAGCACCTGCAAATAGCAAAGTAACAGGACAATAGGTGATTTCTCAGGCAATTAAGATGTATGTAAAGATTCATAAGGTGATGCTGATTGCTGAAATTGTTCCTACTAGGAAGCAGGGATTTTATTTAGTTAAATGTGATTGGGGGAAACCGCCCCTCCCTCCCCAGTGCTGTATTCTTACTTTGATTCAAGCAGATTTGTTTTAATAAGGCCACTGACACCAAATTAGTAAAAATGAAACCCCAAAACCGAAACGCAAACCTACAGACCCTAAGGAAGAAGAGAGAGCAGGGTTAAAGATAATGAAAAATGCCCTGTTTATAATGAAGCAGACCTCATCTTGAAGAACACTTCTACATAATAACACAAAGAAGCTTAAACGTAACAGTTAGGATGCACAGGTAGTGTAGTATGAAGGACAGAGTCTCTAGAGCTTCATTAAAAAGGCAGACAGAGTGCTAGTTTATGTTACAATGAGAAGAAATGACTCCAACCTGCCAGACAGCTCTGATCTAATGAGGCACTTAAGGACGTGGGGTAGCCCTACCTAAAACAGATTACACACTTGCTTAGGTTTAAGTATGTACTTCAAACATCTGCTGGAAGGGAACCTATAGAAGCCTAGGATGTTCACCTGAGTTTCAAACTTCATCAAACTTATTAATAGATAGTAGGGTTATGTTTCATAGGAAATCCTTTGTCAAAAGTTATCTTATTAAAATTAGGCTGGAATTATTAAAAAAAAAAAAGCTTTGTTTATTTCAGTAATTGAGTAATGGAAATAGATGTGTCAAATATCACTTTTAGTCAATGAAGTCAAGGACTGTCCCTGGGGAAGATGCTGAACTCTGCTTGCTTCAAGGAGTGCTGTTATATGGGGTGGCCTCCACCCTCGACACCCCACACCGCAGTACGTGCTGGCAACAGGGGAGACTCCTCTTTTGGCTGCAAAAGTTTGATCTGACGCTTCAGCATCTCCTGAACATGTTGAGCTTCCCATTCTTCCACTTTTAATACAGATCATTCCCCATTATTTTTGAAGAGGGTTAGAGGATAAACTTACAAATTTCAAGAAGTTCTTTTATGCTTCTTCTTTGCATTTAGCTATAAAGCTCCTAAAGCTTTTCATCATTTCTGTACAGGAAAGTAGATTGTCTTTTAGCCTGACAATACAGAGAATACAAGCCTCTTGCTTACTAAATATAATTTAGATTTTTTTTAAGATAGTGATCACTGCACAGATGTTTGTTTCTTTTCCCCTATTGCACCCAGATTGTAGCATAATTGCCTGTGCAGCAGGGTCCTTGAGATCCAAAATTGGTCTGAATGTCTCAGGAGCACAGTCCTCTGTGAACTGTGTAACAGTGCAAGTGCTGCACTTTTAACCAACGCAAACCAGTTCCAAGTCCATACCCATCCAATCTGATGCAGGAGGGGAGTTGGGGACTCCAGGAGGCACCCTGTCACCTGCCCTTTGTGACACGAAGAGGCTGGGGAACAGGCAGACAGAAGCACTGGGAGAAGCACTCACCCTTTCCAGACACAGGTCACAAAACTTGCTATAGGGGATGCTGCCCTCAGCCAGACCCTGGGCTACCGGCATCAGGCTGGGAGCAGGAGTTGTCCCCTTGTCATTAAGTGCAGGGTTCTGCTCAAGTGTCTAGCTCCTTCCACAGAAAACAGGAGAGACAGACAGGTTGTTCTTTGCTCCATGAAATTTTTCACAAATCGGTTATTTGGACCAAAACCTATGACATGTCGTAGCTCTTTGCTCTACAGCAGACCAAAAAGGAATCGGAGTGGACATTAGAAATAGCACAGCCATTACAAAACCACCCGGCCTACTTGCAAAATACCTTTCACAAAGGCTTTGTACCAACAAAACCAAGCAATTTTCCATTTGGTATGTAGGGATGAGAAAACTCTGCTATCTAGACTATGTTTTTCATGCTATTAGGAAAAACTCTGCAGACTACATTGTCAGTTCTTTGATGAAAACACATTTCTTTCCTTCCTGCTGCCCCCTCCTCTAGTGCATTAGTATGTTGCAGCTGTTTACCCAAAAAGTTGTTATCCTGGCAAACATATTTAAGAAGATTTTTCCAAATCACCTGTACTGTGCTTGATTTTTAGCTTGTGCTTTCTTTTCCATTGTGTCACATGAACTTTCTCCCACGCCTTGCAAGCTCCTCAATCTGTATTCCTGAGGGTGCTTCAGAAGATACTTTCTATTGACATGTTATTTGTGTTGATGGACACAGATGTCAAGGCTGCTGGTAACAAGAATGCATCAGGGAGCAGCACATGAAGACAGGAGGAGGCCAGATGACTGCTGGCCACAGCAGGAAATGGGGAAACCCATTTCATTCCAATGTACCAGGGCACACACCAGGCATAACATAACACCAGGCTGTAGGTCTTTCCACCTCCTCATCTGTGTCAGCAGTAGTAATGAAAGAGCTGCTACTGGGAATTTAAGCAACTCCAAGCCCATACAGGATTGCAAATGCTTGCTTAGAGGTGTAGTGATACAACCAGGGTCCCCTAGAGAACCAGAACCCAGCATTCCCAGACACCAGGCTCAGTGGGAGATACTCAAGTCCACAGTGAGAAGGGTTTCATTCCCTTTTCCCTCACTGCTTGCTTTTTCTCTTCAGAGGTTTGTGCACTAATGGGCAAGGCACTCTGCAGCCATCAGTCACTGTGAGACAGCACTGAAAGGTCAGGAAAGGGAGCTTTGACTACACGACAGAGCATCTGCCAGCAGGATGATGTTAATTATCGGTTACTTTGAAAAGGCATCTAAAATGAAGTTGCTCTGGATGATGTTAGCAATACTCCCGACTTCTGTGGGATTCAAAACGCCAAGGCAAGACCCGACTGCTTCCCACACACCCCGGCCTGGCCACTGGGCAGTTACAAGGTGCTGCTCCTGCAGCCCCCCAGCACGCCGGCATGCAGGGCTCTGAGCAACCGTCCTGCCCTGGGGAAGGAATGGCGCCTCCCCGACGAGGGATGTGACCCTCGGGGCCAGCTCAGCCCTCCTGGGGCTTCTTTGCCAGGAGAGGGACATTTGCTAAGTTGCGCTTTCTTCCACGAGCAAGCCCACCGGCAAAGGTAGCGAGGCTACATTATGCCTCCATTGGGAGGAAGGGGGCGATCCAACCTTGTCTGGGGGTTAGTGCCGCTGCCAGCCCGAAAACGGGGAGAGAGGCCCGGCCGCGGGTCGCCGAGGTTAACTTCATTGAGCCAGGGGCTGGTTTATGGGAGAGGGGAGCCCGCAGCCCGGGGCCGTCTGAACCCGCTCCGAGAACGCGTGCTTTGGCTGCCGGGGGCCGCCCGCGCTCGGGCACCGCGGCAGCAGCAGGTGCTGCCG
>VZTM01022827.1:56888-160443 GCA_013400555.1 Jacana jacana
CTTCTCCGGGGCTTGCGCCCCCCCCCGTCCCGAGGTCTCCTCCCTCGGAGCCGGCGGCTCCTGGGCCGTGCCACCGGGGCTGCAGGCACCCTCCGCCTGGGGCTGGCCCCGCTCCTCCCGCCGCCCCGGAGGAGCGCACCCCGGAGCTGTTCCTTTCTCCATCGCTGGCCCCGCCGGGACGGGACAGGCGGCGAGCCCGGGCGAGGCGCGGGGGTTCCGGGGACAACCAGGTCGGGAGGGCGGTGTCCACTTGTCCCCAACCCTTCACAAAGCCCCTGGGAAATTTCCTTCCAGAAGTCTGCTTTTTGGGGAGGTAAGGTTTTTTGCAGAATTTTGTCTCCAAGACAAACGCAAACCTTCCCTCCTTCCTTCTGTTAACTTCCCAGAAGTTTTCCTTGATGGAAACTGGGAAGGTGAAAGTGATAGGATGAAAAGACGTATTAAAAGACAAGATGTTCAAAAAGTGAAACGCTAAAAGAAGCCACTGGAAAATCAGGGCAAGCTTTAAATTCTCCACCAACATTTTCTGATTTTCAGGGGTGAGGCAGGCGTGTAAGAAACCATAACAATCCAGGAAACAATTCTTACTAGTTCTGGAGTTACTTGGAAAAATCTAATCCTGCATCTAGAATCAAAGAGGACAAGAAACAGCCCATTTGTGTTAGCCCTAAGGTTTTGCACTGGGTTTCCTTCTTCCAGAAAGTGAATGTTGCTGGGCATCCCACTTGCATGTGGATACATCCTGAAGCTCAGAGATTTCCCCGTTAGACACCCTGCCTTACAGCTGTCGTGTGTTGGGAAGCTGTGAATCACTGTTTTCCAGGCACAGGAGCACAGGATCGGAAGGGATCTTTTAGGCCAAACCCACCCCTCTCCTCTTCACCACTGAGTTTAAAGCAAAAGGAAACGGGGAGTGAAACTCTCCTACCCAAAAAGTGGTGACATGTCCATTCTGTTCTCTGATCCTGTCTGATCCTGATTCTGGGCTCTGTCCCTCCCAGGAGACGAGCTCATTTGAAAGTCAAGTGAGCCCGTCAAAAATGGCTATAGCCGTGATGCTCCAGCCTCTCCTTCTTCATCTCTCGGCTGTTTCAGACAGACTGGCTCTAACCCCATCCCGCTGCCGGCTGGAAGCGCAGCGTGAGGGATGTCGGATGTATCCATTTGTAAAGACTTGGGGTTTATTAGCAGGAATGTAGGACCGAATGGAACTACGCTCGTGACCAAGTGTGGTACCTGTTTTTGCAGAACACAATGCCATCCATATTACTCCTTTTATTAATTCATCAAATCATGTCCTGAACCAAAGCGTTTTCGGTAGCTCTCCTGCTATTCCTCTCACAAAACTGAGAACCTTTGGCCATTGCTAGTTCTTCTACTTTTCAGACCAGATTAATCGCCACTTATTCTTGTGATTGCATTGTCCTTTTGCTTAAAAATAGTCCTTTTCCTCCTCTGGTGTTTACCTCCAGGCTGTATTTATAGAGTGCTCATATCCCTTCTCAGCCTTTGTTTTGTACAATCACACAATGCAAGGAATGTCTCTCCCATCAGTGCCAAGCAGAACTTCCTACTCAATCTGAAGGAGAGGGGCATTTATGAGCTGGCAGAACTGAGGGGCCAGCACTAGCCACCTCTGTACCGCAGCGAGCAATGCAGAGCAGAGCGGTCCTGGGTGCAGGCGAAGGTGGCAGCCTTGATCCCACAGAGGTTAAAATAGCGACCGACAGACAGCAGGAAGGGAGATAGGGATTATCTTCAGAGATGCGGAACTGATAGGAACTGAAAGATGAGGCAATTCCACCCAAGGTCACAGGAAATCTGTGGAAAGAGACAAGAGAGAGACCCCCATCTCCCAGCCCCATAACGGGGCCTTCCAACCCCTATGTCCTGCCCATAGGAAGAATGTCCAGATGTTAGACTCCAGGGCAGCCAGAGGTGTAAGCAGACTGAGTAACCTTTCAGCTGCTGCTGAAACTGATCAAGGTGCCATATGTTCCTGTCAGAGAACTGTAACCAACATCTTCTTTGGCTCCTAGGAAGCAATATATGAAAGGACAGGTGAATGTAAGCTGTCTGCTGCAGTGTGAACTTCCTCTGGTGAAATCACAGCCAAACTGGAAACATCACAACCCCTTTCAGTTGCATTACAAAGAAATACTTGTCAGTACTTAGAGCGAAGGTTATTTAATTGTCATGTACGTGTGGTTTTTCACAGTCAGCCCCGCCAGCCCTACGGAGACATGTGCATACAGTTTGCTACAGAGAGTGACACTGCTGGAGAATTTTCAGGATCAAGACTTCTTGGTGTTGAAATTCATCCATTGCTGGTAGCCTTTAGATTTTTCCCTTTCCCCAGCAGTGTTTCTCTGTGGGCTGATATGCTGTTGTGTTGTATTTACAGCTGGTTGCAATAAAGTTCCCTAGTAAGAGAAGTTGGTAAGCTCTTGATAAGATAGGCCAGAGTCATCATGAATGGATCCAATAGTAGAGGATGGATTCCACTGACTGCAGAACAGCACCATAGTTCTGCAGAGCAGTACGTGCTCCGACAGCCCAGCTGTTAAAATTTCTATTAAGATTTGTAAGAAGACAAAATTCCCTGTAGGTCTGCCTTTACACTGGTGGAGCCTTGCCATATGCAGAGTACTTTTGGTCTCACATTTGAAGAACATACACTGACGAGAGGTGGTAGATGTTATTCAAAAGTATCAGACTTAAGCAGAAGGCAACAAAGCTGGTGAGAGGTCTGGAGAATAAGGCTTATGAGGATCGATTGAGGGAGTTGGGGTTGCTTAGTTTGAGGAAGAGGAGGCTGAGGGGAGACCTCATCACTCTCTACAACTGCTTGAAAGGGCATTGTAGAGAGGTTGGTGCTGGTCTCTTCTCACGGGCAATGAGCGACAGAACAAGAGGGAATGGCTGCAAGCTGCAGCAGGGTAGGGTTAGGCTGGACATGAGGAAAAAGTTTTTCATGGAGAGAGTGGTCAGTCAGTGGAATCAGCTGCCCAGGGAGGTGGTGGAGTCCCCATCCCTGACTGTGTTTCAGAGTAGATTGGATGTGGTGTTGAGGGATCTGGTGTAGGGGAGAACTTGTAGAGTAGGGCTGATGGTTGGACTTGATCCCAGGGGTCTCTTCCAACCTAAATGATTCTATGATTCTATGATTCTATGAAGCTGAAACACCATTCTCATAAATGTCCAACGCATTTAGGAGCCAGTGACCTGCTAGGTTTGAACAGAACCTCAGATCTCAAGTGCCTAAAGCCTCAGTTCTCAGAAGACATTTAAGTATCTAATTCCTGTTCAAGTCAAAGTGGGAGCCGATACCTAAGCGTGGACTGAGGTCCCATTTGAAGGGAAGACCCGCACTCCTACATCATTAGAAGATCCTAGTCTATATGCCTTTGCCATTTCAAGTGACTTCCATGCAACTGTTGACATTTCTTATGTAACTTTTGTCACGTCGAACTTTCTCTGACAGCGTGATATAAGTGATGCATTTACATGCTGTAAAACAAAGAGAACTATTTTTGCAGAGAATATTGCAACATTGATGACATCTCAGTTATTTACAGTACATCCTGTGGTGCTACCAGTGACAGCACTGGTGGTTTATGAGTTGAACCCTTCAAAGGGCTTATACTCTCCTTGTAAATCATGCTACCTCTTCTATTTAATCTTCAACATATTGAAGCAGATTACGCATCTTATGCTGGGTACTTAATTCAGAATGACATTAAAATGGCTTATCTGTGTAGGCAGTTTAAACACACCCTCACTGTCTGATTTGGACAGCTGGCAGAACTGTAATTACAGGTTGGAACCTACAGCTTCCTGTGCCGGGAGTGTAGTGAGTTTTAGGAGACTGTGCTTGACTCGCCTTACATTCCTGGCAGCATTACTGTAGTGGTTGCTTACCATACTCAAAAATGGGCCAAAACCAGCTCTTCATCTGCAAAGAAGACCTGTCCGTTGTTTCACTTGCAGTGAAGCTCCGTGTGTTGTTGTGATGGGAAGCTCTGCCTGTCATTCTCTCAGAACACTTCCTTCCCCAAGGAGTACACACTGTGGTCAAAATACAAACCCATGTGTTAGACAAGCCGAAATAGGCACAGGTACAGAATTCCCACTCTGTCTTGCTTTGTAAGAACGTGGTGGTGTTTTGGAAGGTTAAGTGTGGAAACCTACACCTGTGACTGCACGGTGCAGTCACACTTTTGGCATGAGTTTCTGGGTTTGTGCAGCACTTGGCACACGTGGCTTTTGCCAACAGTGTGAGTTCTTAGACAGCACCGTCACACTGGTGTGAGAGGGAGCGTGAGCAGGATGGCTGCGGGTACACCACAAGTTCTTTGGTGTTTCATGTCACTGCCTAGCAGAAATGCTACCGTGAAAGAACATCTGTCCTTCCTGGTCAAAATAACTTTAATGTCATGTAAACGAATTCCTATATTTCCTGCTATTCTTAAGGCTGTCCGTTCTCATTCCCTTAATAGTGGGACTGTGCTTGCTTCAAATAGGGAATTTGATCCCAGTCTTTGGAAGAAGTTACAGATTTGTGTGATAAAGGCAACTCTATAGATGTGAAGACACACGTTGATATCTGCGTAGTATTTCAGTAGCACATTCTGATTTAGGAGAAGAGCATTTACATAACAGAAATGAAGTCTGGGTTAATTAGACTGAGGACTGGCTGACGGGCAGTAGCGAATCTGTCGTCGGTACATGGTGAAATGGTGGTGTGCATGGTGCTGGGACCAGGATTATGTTGATACTGTCCAAAACTGTACTCGATAGGAAAGTGAATAGAAAAGTACCAGATGTCAAAGTTCACTTTATGACATAAAGGCTGTTGAAAGGGTGATGTCCTGGGTTTGAGGTTGGCTGAAACCACGGCAGGTAATTAAAAAAGTTGGGAGAGTGGATATACAAACACATCTGGATCATTAATTGGATCCATTCAAACAAACGTCACTTAATGCATATTATAAAGCTAGCAGTTTAGAGACAATGAACAGGCAACACAGCCTGGGGAACAATTTAGAGGTCATAGTGGACAAGGAAGTCAACCTGCTACAGTAACAGGCTAATGGAGAATAGTGAGAACTGAATCCTGTAGGCAGCATCATCTGTAGCCAGCATGGAGTTCTTCCCATAGGTCTGCCCCATGCATTTTATAAGGGCTGTTGGCAAATTGGAAAAGGTTCAGAAAAAATCCAGAAGAAGAGACTTCAGGAAGGGTAAAATTGTCCAACTGCGAGGATTTAATTAATTAATTTGTTCAGTTTACCAAAAAGAAGAACGTACCATGACATAGCTGTAGGGAAGTGTGTCTTCCCTAGAGAAATACCGAGTGATAGAAGGGTCTTTAACCAAGTAGAAGAAACAATAACAAATGCTGGAGATAGAAGGCAGGCAGGACTAACTGGAAATAAAGGCCTCTTTATTTTAAAAATGAACAATTGATCACAGGAATAAGATAAGGATGATACTCAGGTACATATTTGACCTTTTGCTGACTTCAGACCAAAGCCTTCTGGAAGACAAGTTTTAACTTTATTCGGATGCAGCTGGGTGAAATTACACAGCTCCTGATCGGAGCTGAAGGAGACTTTCTGATGCCCTTGTCTGGATATTTTCCTTCTACCTCCTGTTTCTCAGGTACTTTCCATCTGTGGATTTCAATCCCTTCTTCCTGGGAGAAAGCAGTGACAGAACTTGTGTGCATTGGTTGCCACTGGGGTTCTAGGTTTGGTGCAGTCTCATCCCGCTGTTGCAGTGTGGTCTCTCCGCCTGCATTGTCACTTCCATCTGAAAGCTCTGCACATCTCTGAACTGTGCAGTGCATTTCTGTCATCTCTTCTCATCTCTCTCCCATTTTAACGTCTGAGTTGAACTAATGCCAAAGGCATGAAGAAAACACAGGTCCACAAAAGTTCATTGGTCAAAAAAACCACCTACTTTCAGCATCTTAAGAGACACCTGAACTGGATTGTGGTACCAGCCAAGGCTGCGCTGTGGAGCTAAGTCCTTTATTGGGCCACCATCAAAGACCACAGGCCTGGGGCACCTATACAAATATCCCTGCAAATGTGAAACCTCATTGATTAACTAGGTCTTCAAGCCCAAACCAGCTGCTTGATGGGGGGTAGAGGGAGTAGATAAAGTCCCTTATAAGCCTTAATTAAATTCTAGGCTAATTCCTAAATCACTTAAAGTGGGTAGTTGCAGTGTCAGGCAATACCATACTACAAACTGTTTATTGCTCCAAAGAAACACTTGAACAGTGAGGGCTGTATGGGCTAATGGCCACTTCAGGCTACTGTTCACTGCTTAGAAACTTGGAGGGGGGGAATAATGTCATTTCATATGGGCCACGGCAGGAGCAAAACCATGCTGAGATGCAGGCTTGGCTGAAGGAAGGTGGGTAAGGGGAGGAAGTGGTCCTTGTCAGTACAAGGAAGTACTGAACAATAAGGGGAGGAGCAGGCTGAAGAAATTCCTATTCCCCAAGAGTTTCCTTTAAGCACAAGGTGGGTGTGTCTCCCTCCAACATAAAACACATCCTAAAATAAACACACACGATTTTTTGTGAACATGCTTTCCTTATGGTGCAGTGGTGCTTTGTGTCCATTTAGAAGTTACAGGGAGAATCTTTCAAGTGGCTCAGACAGCAAAGAAAGCAGAGATTGAAGCAGAACAAAATTCTCCTGATGAAAGGCAAATAGTGGTGCTTTCTTTTCAGTAATTGTTTGGATTACTTTCTAAACAAACTTTTTTACTCCTCCTGCAGCCTTCCCCCCCCCTCCAAAAAAAAATCTTTTAAGGAGCCTGGTGAAAGGCAAGATCAACACGTAGAACAGTTAGGATAACACTATGGAAGGAATCAGTAGTGACCAGTAGCTGGCACAAGTGGGTAAGAGAAGGACATTGCAATGTCTGTTATTGCTCTACTATGAACAATAGTCCATTCCCAGAAGTTCTGCTCTGCTAGCAATGTTACTGAAGGTAGCAGAAGGACAAACTCAAGATTACTTGATTCCTTCTGCTGTAGAAAAATATCACTGGAGGGAGAGTAACTGGTCCGTTGCTGATTTCTGGTGGGAAAGGTATAAGAACTTTGTTTTAGCTAATCAAAAATTCATGCACTTTACTACCAGAAAGCTCGTTTAGGATGTTCAGTCATTGCAATAACTGATTTAAACATGCAGATCTGGCTGGGGAGCCAGGCTTACAAGACACTCAACGGATTTCTGTTTCCTCACAGATTTTAACAGACTTCAGTGGCTGCAGACTTGCTGCTGCTGCAACAGAAGCAGTGGTGCTTCAGCGATGGTGAAGTGTTTGGCAATAATATTTCTGAAATAATCTGGAGGGAAAGATTAGGTACCCATTCTGTGATTTCAGCAGACAGATGCCCTGCAGCTGGAAGCAGCAGTGGCTACTGTGAAAGAAGAGTACACACTGCAGTGCTGGCGACTGGTGAATATGCAATTCTCTCTCCCTCCTTTTCTACAAGTTGTTTTAAGCCTCCCACACATGAAACTGGATCAGATAAACCCCAGACACAGAATAATTCTTAATTGGTATATGTGATAAGGCACCTGATTAGAACAGGCTTTTCATTCCTCGGCTAAGCAGAGATCACTTACTCAGTTTTTAACTCAGGTGAAATCTCTCTGGTATCTCCTAATTTTAGAAAGATTGTTTTCTGACTACATCAGAATGGGAAATTGTCAGCATCTTTCTGGATAGTGAAGGAAATTTCATCAAGGTTAAGAAGATGAGAAGGAACAGCCTCTTAAGCATTACAGAGTCTAACCAAACTAGTATGGCAGTGTTAGTTCAATACAGAGTACTCCGCTTGGATTCAGATAACAAGAAGAAAAGTACCATGACACCAGTGGTGGATTCCATCAGCGGATCATTTTTAAGCAGTTTGCTTTCAGTATTACTTTATTCTCAGTATGGTGCACAGCTGAATTTTAATTGCTTTCACTTGCAGATGTCAAAAGTCTGCATTTCAAAATACTCAAAATTTAACAGCACAGTAGCTACACTTCCTGAAACTTACACCATGATCTAGAATAGGAGTTCACATAGGAACCACATCCCAAATGGTGTCTCTTGAGCTGCTGCTCCCTTACTTCTTGTGTGTAGGCATGAAGATTTTGCAAAAAGACTCGTTCCTGTCTCTCTCGTGGTGAAAGAGATTGTTCTGTGCTTTTCCTTAAAATAACCAGCTAAAATGTGTTAATTAAAACTATTAAAAGAATTAGAAATTTCTGATTGATTAACCATGTGATCACCTACTGATGGCTAGGAAACATTAGTAAGAGTAAACCCCTTCTCTTCACTTATTACCATCTGCAACCATTTGGTGCTCTGGCTTCTTCACACCACATATTTCATCTCATCTAAAATCTCATGAGGGAGAATCCCCATTGTTGCCTATTTATGCAGCCTTTCAGCATTTCATTTAGTTATTTAGAGAATATTAATTTCAGGACTAAGGCAGCTGGAAATGGCTGTGGCATGTACACTGTAATGTGAGTAAAATGGCCATATATGACTTAATTCATCTAGCTTCAGTCTAGCTTGTTGTCAGTCTGCTTCAATTCCCCTATGTGTGTGTCAGCACTTCCACTGGAAATAGTTTAGAGACTCTGGCTGGCCTTATTTTGCAAGATAATTCACTTTTCTAAAGTATATTTTGATGTTCAGAGAAGACTATCTGCAAGGGGTGCTGGCATTTACCAGGAGGATAGAGGATCTTATGACCAAAGAAAGGACTGAAGAAGACTAAACCCAGCTTGGGTTTATACCAGTAGCTCTTCGTGTTTTGGGTTGAAGTATTTAATTTAGTGCATTCTAGCTCAGCTGCATAGTCAATGTAGAGTATTAGCCAAGCTTTTAGCAAGCCATCTTACCGCTCGTAATGATGTTGTTTGACAAACAAAGCGAAGCCCCATATTCTGTGACCACAGTAATGGCCGATGGGATGACTGTGTCTGGGCGCCAAGTGTTCACTTCAGCTTCTCTGGGTTGAGTTAAACCTTGATCTGTTGGTAAAACTAATTTTGTTCAGTGCTGAAATTCTGCAGACTACACACTGAAATTAAAATCACTGCTACAAAGTGTTTGGACTGCGTTACAAGAACAGCCACTATGGCTGAAAGGCATTTCTTTCACTGCAGTGAAACGCTTCAACCTGATTGAACCCAAGGGTTCATACTTTATCTCCGGGCAACCAGAGTCCTGGGGCAGAATCTAAAGCTCTCTAATGTCATTCGTACTTCTGAGTGCGGAGGTGTACTAGGTCTGTGGGTGTCCGTAGGACATACCCATGGCTCTCCCAGCTGTTGTGCAAGGGCTGCATCTGTTTCAGCTCAGTTCAGTTTCCACCTCAGACCGTGTTCCCTGGAGTAGCTCCAGTGCCACGTGGAAGCACGGTGCATGTGCTTTGCTCCATCAGTTCTCTTGGCCGAGCTGAGCCTTTTATCGGCCAGACTCCTTCTGCACTGGGAGTCACTGGTATAACATAAAGTGTACGGTAGGATATATTCTGCAGGCTTTAATAAGAAACCAAGATGACTAATATGGTTTTTCTCTCTTTTCTCCAGAAATCACAAAGCCACCACTAGCACCGAAACCAAAGATTATTGGTCATCTTTCTCCAGTAGCTGTCTCCAAATTTTCTCCTTCACTGCCAAGGGTTGATATTCTTCATCACACAAACTCTATGTCTAGGGGTCCCAAACCACCGATTGCTCCCAAGCCAAAATTCTCAGCTGACACTGAGGGCAAATCCAGTGTTTATACCAACAATAACTTAAATAAGTGCTCAAATGGGAAACTGGTATGCCTTGAGGGAGAGCTGTATGAAGGAAACCAATGCAATGCTGATTGCCCAGAATCTGAGGCAGATAATGAATACATTGTAGTTCCTGAAGCTCGGCTGACCAGCAAAGACTGTAATGACTTGGAACATGAGTATGATCAGAACCTAGATTCCTCTGTGCAGAATGAAGTCTCAGAAACTCCAGAAGAGGTAGAGGAGGAAGAGGATAACACTGCTAATGATGAGGATACCAGCAATCAAGAAATCACCGAAGATGAGTACCAAAACTCTTCAGATATTGTTGAACCGATGGAACCAGACTCTGAAGGGTCAACTAGAGATTGTGACCAGTCTGAAGCACTTTCTGAGGAGTCCTCAGATGCCCCTGACAGGGACAATGATGCTTCCAAGAATGTAGATGAAGCTGAAGATGTTGTAAGTGACTTCAGTGAAACCAAAAACAAGGAGGAAACTTCTAACAGCCTGGAACTGGTTAAGGACAATGGTAATAGCAAGACCGACAGTGATAACATTTTGAATAGAGATGAGGAACTAGTGAGTGATATCTGTGAAGATACCACCGTAATGCCACTACCTGGAGATGAATCAATCCCAAGCAGTGAGAAGACAGGGCAGGCAGAGGAGGAACTGCCTGAGATGTTAGAATTGGGAGATGGGTGCCTACAACATGATGGTGACCACAGTGCGCATGCAGAGCTTGATTTGAGCACGGAAGGGGAGTTAGAAAATAATGACTGTGCAAGCCCTGACATGCTGTCCAGTGGGGCCAGTGAAGAAACAGCTCCTGGCTTAGAACCGTGTGAAGATGAACCCAATGCTGAAAGTGGTTTAGGAGAGTCCATCCATCAAGCAGCAGCTGAAGAAGGGGAAGCCAATCCAGATAAGCAGAGTAATACAAACACAGGAAATGCCAGTGTTGGCTGCCAGATCACTGAGAGGAGAGGTGAGAAGAAGGCATCAGAGCTAGCCTGTGAAACAAGCGAAGACTACGGGAAAGGGGAGGAAGAAACTGTGAACACAGAGAATACGGATGATGGCTGCCAAATTGCTCCTTGTGAGAATGAATGCAGTGAAGAAATACCCATGGGACATTCAGATGAGAGGCTTCAAACAGAAGGGACCTCTTTGGATGAAGATTGTGTCATTTCTGATGATCTATGTAGTGCTCCAGGGATAGAGCCAGAGCTGGAAGATGTGACTGTTGAAAAGTGTAGGGAAAGCACTGTGGAAATCTTTAAGTCAGATGAGCTGCGACTTGAAGACAATGAGGTGGAAGCAAACACCTTCAGCAAAAGTGTCCCAAGTGAACAGATCCCTCTTGAGGAAGAGTTAGAAGCATATAAGCATGGCAAAATGAATGTAGAATGTGAGATCAAACATACCTTGCATGAAAATTTAGCAGTCCCTGAAGTGGTCGTTGTGCCTGAAGAATCAGAGGAAAGAGAAACAAGCAGTGATTCCCTAGATGACCCATATGTGCTTCCCGCAGAAAATGAAATTGCTCATGATGGGCAGACTGATTTAGGAGCTGATCACAGTAAAAGGGATGAATTAGCCACGGATGGTGAAAACAACTTGCTGCCCATTGATCGTAAAAGCATTGTCACCAGAACACGGTCACTGTCGGGGAAAATGCCAGGCTGTGTCCCAGAAACAGTTCCAGAAGAATCTGGACCTGAAACCGATATACCGTCTTCCCGCAGTGGCTCTGGGACAGAAGATTTAAGCAAAAATTTATTTTCAGTGGAAGGAAAACCTGTGGAAGCCAACAGGACCTTACCAAGCAAGTCAAGGTGTTTCATTTTATATCCTCGATCATACTCTGTTGAAGGGAGAGAGATGCCTGTCTCTGTTTACAGGGAAAGTGATGGCTGCATATTGGATGATGGTAGAATGAAAAGGACAGAAGACAATTTGTCTTTGCCTTGTGTCAATGGTTCCTCAGGTAGCTTTTCCCAGAGAAATTATCTTTCATCTTGTGGCATATCTACTCCATCCTCAGTTGTTGATATACCACCTCCTTTTGAACTTGCCTACATCACCAAAAAGCCAATCACTAAAAGTTCCCCTTCGCTTTTGATAGAAAATGATTCACCTGATAAGTATTCCAAGAAAAAGAAATCTTCCTTTAAGAGGTTCCTCACTCTAAAATTCAAGAAGAAAACCGAAAGCAAAGTCCATGTGGATGTTAATGTTTCCTCTTCAAGGTCCTCATCAGAGTCTAGCTATCATGGGCCTCCGAGGCTAATGGAGCTGGACAGGAGAAGCCTAAGCAGCTCACCTCAACTGAAATCACATGTGGGGAAGCTCCGTGCATCTGAGTCTCCCTCAGCTGTCCTTTTCTGTAAGGATGGTAAAAGAAAAGGAACACCCAAGTCCTTCAGCAGGAGTGTGTCAAGAGTGGAATCCTTTGAGGACCGGTCCAGACCTCCTTTCATGCCACTCCCATTAACAAAACCCAGGTCCATTTCTTTTCCCAACGCCGACACATCTGACTACGAGAACATTCCTGCTATGAGCTCTGACTATGAAAACATACAAATTCCTCCTCGAAGGTCCACCAGAGCAGGAACTTTTACTGAGTTCTTTGAAGATCCCAGCAGGGCGTTATCCGCTGCTAACGAGAATGACGGCTATGTGGATATGAGCAGCTTCACTGGCTTTGAGAACAAGCAGCAAACCACAGACCAGGAAACAGAAAGGTACCGTAATCCATTATTGCCTAAGACCTGCTAGCATTGGCCCAACAGGCAAGGCCTCCCCTGCTGGGTACTGTAGGCAGATCCTCCCTGTTCTTTGCGTTACAGCCCCTCAGGAAATGCTTGCAAGAGAGATTGGAAGAATACAAGATAAACCTTTAGTGGTGGAAAAAAAATAAAATAAAGACACCAGATTCACTCTTTACCTTGTAAATGTATAGTAGCACATCCAGTGGATCTGGATCCTGTGCTTTACAGGTACAAACCAAAGAGCAGTTAAAAATATTTGATTTATCCCATGGAGCTAATTTTTGTGGCTTGGGGGGCAGGGAGATCTTGCTTTGCTCTTCAGTAAGAGAGGTTCCTGGCTTGACTGAATGAAAAGAGCTTATTTGCTGAAAGGGGTGCTGCTTCATTTTTTCGCTGCTGTCAATTTCTCCACGCAACAACATATATAAAACTTATTTTTTAAAGTATATCAGTTAAGTATAGACCAGAAAATCCCAAATCATGAACTAATCGGACTAGACAATTAATTTTAAAAGTTACTGTAAAGCCTGTCATTATGGCCTTTTGACAGAGCTGCTGCTTTCTCTATTAATTACACAGGCCTGTCGGAGATTATACGCATTGCTAACATTGATAAAAATCTATCACCCCTTTCCATTAGATTATTTGCAAACAAGAAAATGTCCTTTTCATAGATACGTAGGAGAAATGAACTCAAGACCCTTCAGACTGAATCTGTCATAAGGTTATAGCCTACAGCCAGTGGAGTGAAGGATGTCAGTCAGAAGAGAGTTACACAGGCAATGAGAAAACAGGGTGCAAAGCCAGTGAATGAAAAGAGATGTCTTTAATACAGCTGCATTTTGTTAAAGCTGTGTGAAAACGCTAAACATCTTAAAAGCATGTCCATTTTCATCCCTCATTCTCCTTCTAAAGATCTAATACTCCGTTTCTTTGCAACATTTATTGTTTCTGGTCCTCTGCCGTTATAAATGGAACAAACCATGGGCTTTTCACACATCCCTCTTTTGATATTCAGACTTGGGGAGTAAACAAACTTTTCTCTGAATGAAAAATTTGGTCTTCCAACTCTGAATGAGTCTGGCAAACCATTTCTAAGGCAAGAATGATGTACAGTGCTTTGTCTTTCTGAGAGGGGCAGGAGCTGGCAGAGGAGGGTACGACCTGGGGAAAGAGACCGCATCAGTGCTTAGGCTGTGGATCCCAGTGCGGCTGGAGCTGCAGGGTCTGGGGCATGGGCTGTGGCTTGGCTCTTTGGAGACATGTGCTGCCCTCGGTGCGGGGAGCCCTGGTGGTGCTGAGGCTGGGAGGTGGTGGAGAACAGGGCAGCTTCAGAGCACAGACCGCTGTGTGGCCTGGGCAGGGCTCGGCAGGAGCCGCGTTAGCCTGACCCGCTGGCGCTGCCAGCCGTCTGCGTTGTGCCCGGCACACTGACGTTTGCCTTTGGAAGAGCTGGCCAGTTCTTTGTGTCCACAAATCGCCGCCCATTTTAGGTAGCTCTTGAAGAACCAAGTTAAAAATATGAAAACTACGTCAATTGCTGTGACTTGGGCCCATTTATGAACTTCCTGTGGAAGCCTGTTGTTTCAAGGGGAAAGCCAATCCAAACTGGTTCAGGAAGTCTCAAGGTCAAGGCGTGAACAGAATTTTTCAGTCTGCTGCTTGTTATGCATGCAGTTTTTTGCTGCTGGGGGAGAAATGAAGGCTGGGATCCTGAACAAGCCCTTTATCAAGATAACCGGGGTGGAGGGGAAGAGCATCAGGCAGACAGCGATGTACATACACTGCTGCTGAGATAGCTGTTATGTGCTGTATTTGTCAGGATGTTTTGGACAAAGACATGCCTCAAAAGCGTTGATGAAATGTAAATGGGTAACAGACATATATAGGCATAATATACTTGGAGAAACAGTGTACAGTCTAATGGTAAAGCAAAATCTGCACACCCACAGACGACGTGTGGACACGGGCGTTTCACTTCCCGCTAAAGCAGTTCCGCCTAAAATACCTCTCAATGGATTTCAGTTTTCTGATATGCATAGGGATCAAACACAGCTCTCCCACAATCACACAGAGATCAAAATGGCTCTGAACTCCAGCCTGCTTGTATCCCGAGGCTTATTTCAATCATTTGAGAATACAAGTGTAGTGGATTAAATGCTTGCGATACATGAGACTGGAGCCCACGAGCTTCCCGTTGGTGCATTCACCTGCAGAGCACTGGTATTTAGCATCTGCTGATTCCTTATGGAATTGCTACATTTTTGATGAATGGCCAAGTACAACTCCTTTATTACATTTCAGAGAACAGAGTGTGAGAGTGCTATAAAGGATTATAATAATTGGGGAACCTCGGCTACTGGGTGTGACTGGGGAAAAGCAGGGCGGGAGGGGGGCTTACAGGAATTGACAGATGAGAAGATTCACTGTTTAATTTTCTTGCTTAAAAGGAAAGACCATGTGGAGTAGATTTAAACCAATAATTTCTAATTAGAAACCATCACGTTTATAGAAAAAGTCCAATAATGCAAGTGTTCTAGAAATATATCTTAACTTAGAATTACCATTGCTAGAATAAAACTGGGAATATTGCCCCCTGAAGGGCAGTTACTGTGTATCCCCAAAATTTAAGTGTCTGGTATTAATAATTAAACTCTGATTCGTGTATATGACAATATAGATCATCATTAGCCTTCTGTATAGTGTAGAAATAATGGGACATAGGTGGAATTGGACAAAATTCCCCGTATGTTTTCCCAGTCCACAGAGCCTGAATGAGACTCAATTTTCATTTGCTTTTGAAAAATCACTTTCTAGCTTCTTTTCTCTGCAGAGTTGCACTACGAAAAGCAAAGCAACACAAAGCAGTTGTTCAGGCTGAAAGCAAAGGACAGCTGTGCCCCACCTCTGGGACAGACACTGTAACAGCATCACCTCAACACCCATAGTCAGAACAATTTCATGAAGTTACTGGCTAAACTCTCAGTTAGAATGAAAATATTCTGGCACATGCCTTAAAGAATAGCTTCACTAACCCAACCTGACCTTGAGAGTATCGGCCGTGCACACAGCAGTGTGATAAACCTCACGAGGATGGGAAGGAGATACCTCAAATGCTCGTTTCATACTCTGCCACAGTATCACTTCCAGTGCTTTTAGGAGAGACGGAGGGAGTCTTTTATCAGGGTTTACATGATGTCATAAAGATGGCATAGGTTGGGTGTTTTCAGAATTACATTTCCTCTTTTTGCTTTCTACTTAGAGTCCTTAATTTGGATTTCCCAGGTTTGCCAAGTTTCAATCCTTCTGTCTACTAAGGTGCTCAAAGTTCAGAGAGGAAAGAAGATAGGGAGAAGAGAGGAATATAAGGAGCACATCTGCAGTTCCACAGCTAATCCCACTGTGGTGTTGAATCTTCATAAGAAATTAGCTAAAAGCCCATGTTGCTGTTAACTGTTCATCCTATATCCTTCCACATAAAATGGTCATCAGTACGTACTAGAAGAACCTCAGTCTCATTACCGTATTTAAGCAACACCAGGACTTGCTCAGACTGACTCGAACTGAATTCTTGGGGGCCAGGGTGGGGACTCCAGTGCTCTGTGCAATTACACCAAGGCTTGTGATAGTTCCTAGGAAATCAATTGCAGTCTCACGCCTGTAAATTACTCCCGAGGCTCTGACTTTTCAAGACATCCAGCACCCATCTGATTCTTCTCAGCTTTAGTACAACCAAGAAAACTGATCACCTGCTCAGTATCCAATTCTATTATAGATGTGTTTCATTCCCAAGGGATGTCCTTCTTCAAGAAGATGGAGAAAGCATTGTCTTTAGTAGAAAGCCAGGAAAACCACATGGTTTAAGTGATACCTTTCCTTTAATTTGGCCAGACTGAAGCAGGAACACACAGGTGCTTAGGGACTGATAGAGCAGCGCTAGCATCTGAGGAGCAAGCATTGGAAAGGATGCTCCATGTGTAAGCACCTACAGTGAAAGCTTTGCCAGCGACCCTCCGTGTGCGGCCATAGTCAGTCTGGGCTTCTGCCAGGCCTGTGCACCACATCACAAGGACTGTGTCAGCACAGACCAATTCCAAAGTGTGTATCAGAATGATATTATACTTCGTCAGCAATAGTTAGACATACACCGCTGGCTGATGGGCCATGCAGAATGCAAATCCTGCTCCTTTAAAAAGAGAAAAATCCAGTGGATGAGTAGTTACTCGCCCCTCCAATGAGCTGTGCCATTGCCTCACCACTGGAGTCTTCAACCTATGCTCTCCTGAATGCCACTTAAGTGATTGTATCCTCTCCGTTCCCTGCAGGTCAGCAGCCACTGGTTAGCCCCAGCGCTGCAGGCAGGGGCAGTCTGTTTGATGGCCTATTCCTTACCCTTCTGTAACATACACCCAAAGCCTAGCAAAAGCTGAGCATAATAAAGATCTTAGAGCAGGAGTTCTCTGCCTATAAGTGGTCTGAGTAACATGCTACTCAGACCTTCATATGCTTTTAGGCTTAAAGTGAAATTTAAACCATTAGAGTGAATTTCCTCTAACACAGCAAGTGTTTCTATCCAGTAAAATCAAGATGTCATATTCCTGGCTTTCTCTGCTCCCACTATTGAGCAGCATGTATGTTATACAAGGTTAAATCCCCAGCTCTTAGGTAGGCACAGCATGGCATCTTAGCACAGCATATGAAGGATAAGGTGAAAGTCCTGAGATAATTATCTAATGGAAGCTTCAATATAAATATGTCACAGACCAAAATAGCAATGACCAAGAAAGGACAATCAGTGTTGTCATACTTGAAATAGTAAAACAAATATGTTGGCAACATGGACAGTGGGATTGCACTCTCAGCAAGTTTGCTGACAACACCAAGCTGTGTGGCACGGTCAACACGCTGGAGGGAAGGAATGCCATCCAGAGGGAGCGGGACAGGCTGGAGGGGTGGGCCTGTGCCAACCTGATGAAGTTCAGCCAGGCCAAGTGCAAGGTCCTTCATCTGGGTTTAGGCAATCCCAAACACAAATCCAGGATGGGCAGAGTGTGGATTGAGAGCAGCCTTGAGGAGAGGGACTTGGGGGTGTTGGTGGATGAGAAGTTCAACATCCACTAGCAACGTGCACTGGCAGCCCAGAAAGCTGCCTGCACCCTGGGCTGCATCCCCAGCTGCAAGGCCAGCGGGGCGAGGGGGGATTCTGCCCCTCTGCTCTGCTCTGGGGAGAATCTACCCCAGTGTTGCCTCCAGGTGGTGAAGACATTTGAAACAACTTAATTTAACTTCTAAAGTAGGTCTAATAATACCCACAGAGTTAATCCCAAAGCATGACAATGACCCAACTCTATGAATGTCTGTCTTCAAACATCTGCCATAGATCATAGCCTTTGTATGCTTTCCTCATTGCTGAAAAGTCCTGGAGGTAAGTGTTTTGGGAGGTTGTAGTTGACATATTCAATCTCTCATTCAAGAAAATGTAACTGTAACTGTGGTTCATAAAGCACCTCTGTTGTCCCATTAGAAAAGAAACCAGAACTGTTTCTAAAAGGGTGGTCTGTTTTACTGCTACTTCAAATTCACTCTTAAACCCATTCCAAGAGTATGAGAAAGCTGGAAAGGTTTCTGTAAAGGGTATTAGAAAAATTTAGGAAATTACACAATTGTTTAGAGACCCCTTTCAACTATTTATCAGACAATCAACAAAGACTTTAAAGGATTCTTCAGGAGATGGCCAAGATTAGAGTTTGAGCCTGTGGATCTCTGTTGGTTGTAAGCAGAAAGCACATTTTGTATAATAAATGTCATCACCTGTATTTTCCTTTAAAGACTTTTACCCTCTAATAAGAGGATAATTAAGCAAAACCTTCCTCCCCTACAGTTGATTGCAGAGCAAGGGATCCCAGTACTGCGGGCTGACTTCAGGCTCTGCACAGCCTATTGAAATTCTGGACAATAGCCACAGCCAGCTCTGACATGAGTCATGTCTTTATTTCTGTTTACTTTAGCATTGTCTGAATTGCCACAGGGAGTTAGAGGGTGATAGCGGTTGATGCAGGACTTCCAGCTGCTCAGAGGCAGGGAGCAGTCTGCAGAGATAACTCCTGGCCGCTGAGGTCTGGGCACAGGGCGGGCACATGTATTGTCAGGTGCTGGAGGGGTGGGGAATTGTCTTTCCAAGACAGCCAGGACAGATGGAAAAAACAGCTATTTAATGCTATTTGGTGGCAGAGCTTTTTGAACAAGCACCTTCGAGAAGCGTCTCCAGACAGTATCAGTAATGTCATATTGGTACTGAAGAAGGAGATTTTAATCCACTGTCCACATTTCGGTATCGGTTTTACAGCAGCTCCATGGCTGCTCTCCTGTTTCCTCGCGCCCATGGAGCTGTTTGTACTGGTTTGTGCTGGGGATGCGGATGTGGGGGGGACAGGACGGCGGTGTGCTCCCCAGCACAGCTTCGCATTGCACCTCACTGCCCTGCACGCACAGCACGGCCTCAGAGGATCAGAGTCCCCTCTACCTCCCAGGAAACTGGACTCTGTTCTGAGGGCTTCTCTTCTGATCAAATGGCCGTGCAGAGAAGGAGGAATGTGTACACAGGGCCATCTTCATGCCCCGAGGGCAGACTTCTGTGTCTTCCCTGTTTCCATTATATGAAACAGAAATATATTTCATTGGGGTTAGCCCAGGAGGAGAGAGTCTGCTGTGTGTTGCAGATTTTCCCTGGATGATGTGTATGGGGCACAGCAGTGCCATTGGTGTGATTTAACCATCTCTACAGTGGCACAGAAAAAGCATGTGCTGCAGCCAGGGTGAGGAGACTGCAGATGGGCAAGATGCAGCCTGTTTGCAATGGTCAGCTCTTTTGCTGTTGATGAGTGTTCTGTGAACGCCCTTCTCCTCTCCAGCCCCCGCCCCAAGCCTTACTGAGAAGATCTATTGAAGGAGAGATTGCACATTACAATTCTGCAGCCTTTCCAGAATCCACTGCTCAACGACCCAGCAAAGTTACTTACAACGTATAGCACGTTTTTAATTATCCTGCAAGAATTCTTCTTTTACAGGACCCAAAGGGGGTTAATGTAAAAACTGCCTTAAAGATTTGCTGTTCAGTAGCATACAACAATTAATTTTATTTCAATCGACCAATTAGAGTTAATGGTTGGAAGAACTTATTTAAGAAGTACTGTCTGTTTTGCCAAGACCCCTCTTAAAAACCTTATAAAAGGACCCTTTCACTTGAATAAGTGGCTGGATTAATTAGATGCTGTCCTTCAAAGGCCTCAAGCAAGCAGATTTAGACCTGTCACCAGGGAACACCTTTTGGTGCTCTGACTCATGCTGTACCAGCTTTACCAGGATCACAGGGGTGTCCCCAGACTTCTTGTTCTCACAGGAAATACAGCTAGGTACTCATGAACTGAGAGAGGTGATAGTTGCTTGGATCTGCATCCAGCCATTCTCATCTGTCCCAAAATTAAATACCTGTTCAGTCTGTTGGCAGTTTGTTCATGTCTTGGATACATTTAGTAAATCTGGGCAAAAACCTGGGCAAACTTTGTAAATCTGGGCAAAAATTAACCCACTACTCTCCCTGTTGGGCCGCCCAGGCCCACTTAAATAGGTGGACCTACTCAAGAAGGTCTGCTGTGGTGATTAAAAGTTTCATGGTGAGGATCACTGACCCTTTTACATTTCAGGTGTTGGATGGCATTCTTAGTTCTGAGAGTTGGCTGCAAAAGCTCAGAAAGGTCTCCTTAGCACACGTACCTTCAGAAGTAATGGGCTGTAGATAGTACAGTACCTCTTTGAACTCAAGTGTTCTAGTCCTTAAATAGGTGTGGACAATACGTGAGCTAAAACTGAGCATCTGAAAACCTGCTTTCACTTGGTCAGGTTTAAAAAATGCAGACAGTCAGTGAAATAAAAACATCTTCCAGTGAACATGCTCAGGGTAAAGAGCACCAGTGGGAGTGACAGATAGTAAGATGACAGAAATGTAAAATCATATTTTAAACTGTGCTGGACACACATTTTATCTTGCCATCTGATAGCAGTTCTAAGGAAAAGCAGTGCTCCACTGCCCTCATGAAAAATAAAATGTGTGTGTGCCTAACTGAAAAGTCCACGGAAAAAAACCCAAACGAAATAAAGGAACTCTGTAGTTCTGTAATTTTTTTTCTGATTGTTTCATTTGCAAGTAAAAAATATAAAATGTATAGATACTGAAGTAAATTCTGAACTAAATCATACATTTGAATTGCAGAATTGAGATGGTTTTGATTTTCCAGAATTATTGGGAGGGAGAAGTGAGATAGAATGAATTAATAGATTAATCCCAGTCAAAAGTCACAAATACCTGCAGTTTTTATTAATCATGCCAAGCCTGATTTTCCAAGTAGAAAAGCCTCAGCCATGCAGAACTGCAGCCAGCTCTTAATTTTAACCTGGGAACTGAAACTGACATTGTAGGAGTCAGAGGAGAAGCCACTGAGCACTTTCATTCAGCCCAGCATATTAGCAGTTAAGCTCTGTTTCTCTCCTTCTGGAAATACTGTGCTGTAACAACTGGGTAAATTTCTGAAACCCGGGAAAATTCAGCTCACTTGATGTTTCCCCCAAACATCACGAAAGAAAAGGCAGATAGAAAGTACTGGTTAGTTTAAAATTCCAGCAGCTCCGTTTGTTTTCCTGGTGCTTTCAAGTCCAAAGGGAATCCCTGCTGGAAGGACAACCATGAAGATAAGAGGTTTTAGTTGTGTCAGTTCCTTTCGTATGTCCCCAGGTCTCTCTCAGAACTGACAGGAAAAGCTGCCAAACCTCCCTGCCCTACTGACAGGGGGGTATTTTTGCACACCCAGCCAGCAGGGACTCGGGAACTGTTAAACCAGAGAGTCTGGGCACTGCTTTGTTCTAGCCTTGCCCCTCTAAGGGGGAGAGCATTCCAGACACGGTCTCCCGCGCGCTGCCTTGGGTCACTGAGCCCAGCAGCACCAGCACAGCGCAGCACGGGTACAGCCGTGCAGGAAAAAGATGATTGCATTTTTCAGTGTTTTCCTACCCCATGACCAAAGGACAGGACAAGGATATGCTGGCCTGAGAGCAACAGACAGCGCAGTTTCCAGCTGGTGCTGCAGGAGATCTGCTATCTAAAACTCTAAACCCAGTGCTTTCCTCACAGTGAGACAATGTTGGAGACCTTAGCATGAGGCTAAGGACACATCTAGCACAAACCATCACTGCTTCAGAAAGTCTCTGTTGGGGAGACTTAGGCCAGGGCTGACCACCTATGAAACTGGCCCTCAAGAGGGAAGGATATTTTGGTTGGTAACAATAAAGTTGTATAATCTGTATAAATTCTTTTGTGGCTCTAGCAAGGGATAGCTTGCGTAATGCTAACAGTGGAAAGAGAGGATTTTGTTAAGTCTCCAGTCAAAAATACTTTGTTCTGTTTTTTTGTGCTCAGTTGTGGGGTTTTTTTGAAGAGAGAATATTACTGTTGTCATATAGACAGGTTTTCTTCTGATCCTAACTTCACTGTATTTTCCCCCTGGTTTGTTCCCAGACCTGGTTTGATGCCAGTTCTGGAGCCATGGTGGTGATAAAGCAGCTGGTCCTGCTAGGACAGGGAAATTAAACTCCCCTTCCATCTTAAGAGCCCTGCAGGACAGCATGGTGTTCATTATATTGAACTCACTGTGAGTGTTTTCCATGGAAAGTATGGAATAAATATGGAATAAAATGAAAATAGAACATAAAGATTCTGGTTCCAAGTTTTAATGACTCGGTAACTCTGCCAAAAATAAACAAAGAAAGAATAATCAGGAACATCCCCCCGATCTCAGATCTCTGATATGTGCCATGTCATCAGACAGTTTGAGGAATGTATCATCTTTTTCTAACTGGATCCAGAACTTGTAGTCAGAAAAACATTGGTAAATGTGTCATAGTTGGAACAGTAACTATGTAAGTGGAATCTGGATGAGAAAACAGTTGCCATGCCAGAAACTCACTTGGGGTACATTGGTATGCTCTGTTGATCTGTACCTCTGAGGCTCTGAACAGCTATTAGTGATTTGACTGCCCTGGTAATTCAAGCCATCACCTGAAAACGGCACAAGATGAAACATTTTGGTGCTCAATGGAGTTCAATCCAGCTGGCGGCTGGTCACAAGTGGTTCCTCAGGGCTCAGTACTGGGGCCTTTCCTTTTTAATATCTTCATTGATGATGTAGATAAGGACATAGAAAACACTATTAGTAAGTTTGCAGATGGCACTAAGCTGGGTGGGAGTGTTGATCTGCTTGAGGACAGGGAAGCTCTACAGAGGTACTTGGATAGACTGGATAGATGGGCCAATGTTAATGGCATGGCCTTCAATGAGGCCAAGTGCCAGGTCCTGCACTTGGGCCACAACAACCCCATGCATCGTTACAGGCTTGGGGCAGTGTGGCTGGAGCTGCCTGGCAGAAAAGGACCTGGGGGTGCTGGTCGACAGGAGGCTGAACATGAGCCAGCAGTGTGCCCAGGTGGCCAAGAAGGCCAAGGGCGTCCTGGCTTGCATAAAGAATAGTGTGACCAGCAGAAGNAAAAAGTTTTTCCCAGAGAGAGTGGTCAGTCAGTGGAATGGGCTGCCCAGGGAGGTGGTGGAGTCCCCATCCCTGACTGTGTTTCAGAGTAGATTAGATGTGGTGTTGAGGGATCTGGTGTAGGGGAGAACTTGTAGAGTAGGGCTGATGGTTGGACTTGATGATCCCAAGGGTCTCTTCCAACCTGAATGATTCTATGATTCTATGATTCTATTTTCAAAATGGGAAAAAATTCACAAAAGCATTATGTGTATACAATGTATCTGTTTTGACAAAGTTTAAGGGAAACTCCTATATGCTCTAGCCTAAGATACAGAAAACACTGTTTTCTTCTCCCGGGTCTGGTTTTCATCCCAGATCACTTTGAATCAGTCAGCACTGGGCGTTAGATTTTTAGTTTCTCACAACCCAGTGCCTAAAACATGAGCCACAGGCAGAAAGAAATATCCACAGGTTTTGGTCTCAGGGCACCTAAAAATGGGCACAGTTATGCTTCGTTTCTAAAACATCTTAAATAACTCATTTTCAGGTTTCTGAGAGAAGAATAAATTTCTAAGCTTCAGACGTTGCAGCAAAGAGGAACAGTTGTCTCCTGGTAAAGTCTTCTACAAACTGAACAGTCCATATTCTGCAGTAATCAGAACTTTCCATTCTACTCAAGAGCAGATAAAATACCTTTTGCACCACTGCTTCAAGCTGTGAAGGAGATCAGAGTGTTTGACTTTCTGTGTCTCAGTTGAAAAGCTGGGTGAACGGGATGACAATCCAACCAAAAAGCTTTAGGGCATAAAAAGGAGCGAGGCTATAGCAGGATTCTATTTTTAAAAGGTTATCTGAGGACTTTTCACACAGATAAACATGGCATCCCTTGAACCATGACATCTGTGTGACAGGCCAGGGCCTTCAGAGAATGCAACCATACAGGGAATTTGGGAAGATTTGTTGAAAAGTCTTGGAGTATTTCCTACTTAAAGATACTGGTACTCATTTCAGTGATAAACAAAGATTGTTTAAGGCACAGAACACTGTACCTGCTGCAAAATACCATGCTATACTATGTGGTATAGGCCGGATGAGATCTTTTCAGAGTGCTTGGAGTTACTTCTTAACCTTTCACAACCTTTTTTGCTAGTGACTTCACCATCAGTTTGTAAAGCACCGCCTGGCTGCAGAGGTTGTTGAGTGTAGCAGTGATTTCCCCATGTCAGTCATGCAGCCAACCTGCTGGGAGTGTGGGAAGCACTCAGGTTGCCACAGCTCTTATTCTACTTGTGAACATTCTTTCTCAGAGTAGAGAGAGAGCTAACAGCCATGCTTTGACACAGCAGAGAATCATGATATGGTAACAGGGCTTACCTGGATACTTTCAGATCTGTGAAGAGAAGTAGCCAGCATCACTGCATTTTTCATGGCTCATAGGGATACTGCCTTTCCTTGCACTGGTCTCCTTTCTGATCCACTGTATGATACATTGGTCTTCCTGTCCACAGTGCCCTCTGAAAAGTAAACAGCACAAAGTGGTTGCAGAATACACTGTGGAGATGAGCAGGACTGTGCACAAAGCAGGACTCACTGGTGTGTACCCCCATGGCCTTGTGCAGCCCGCAGTAAAGCCCAGACTATGGTGTTGAAATAGTTTAAGCTGATCTGTCCCACTGCCTCATCCCAACCTCCTCCTTGGCCTTAGCCATGTCCTCATCCTCTATATTATTCCAGGGGCTTGTTTGACCCCACTCAGACAGCTTAACGGGCAAAACCTGTTCTCCTTCCTGGTGCTGAGCTAGTTCCAGGCTGAGGACAAGGCCATGCACACTGGATTTATTGGTCAGGCGGCAGTGGAGGCACAGCCTGACTCTCCATTCTACAGCTGTGCTGCCAGATCTCTGACTGTCACATACACGTACAAGAGAAAGAGTTTGTCCCCTGGAAAATGAAACAATAAATGTGGAGCAAATCCTAAATCTGCCTGCACACAGAACACTTTACTCCAGAGACAGAAGCATGATTAAGCCACAGAAAATCACCTGATGAGGGCCAGCTCTTGTCTCTCGTATTCCTGCTTCAAGCTGTCATAACTGGGCCATGGCTTCTGGCCACGTCACTACTGGAACTCCCTGGGCTGACACTTCTGGTGCCGCTGATAGCACTGGCAGCTGCTGCTTGCCCAGGAGCAGAGAGCTGGGCAACAGCCCCCATACTGGTGTTTGCTAAGATCTCTGACACATCAGCCAAGTCATGGAGGTGCCACCTGAGTGATGGCAAGCACCAGTGCTGGGTTAGCCTGTGTGGGAGGGGTAAGCACAGGGACCTTTGGGCTAGGAGGGCAGGGGGACAACTCTCAAGCTCTCTCATTTAAAATGCTTCTGAGGCTTGTTCCTCTACCCTTACTGCACAGGGTGCTGATTCATAACAGAGCTCATTCCTCATCTCTTCTTGTTCCTTCAAGGTATATAAGGCATATGTTAGTCCTCTTGCTCCCTGGCCAGGAGCTCTGCCACAAATTGTCTGCCTGTCTCAGCTTTTAGACTTGTTTGTTGTCTTAAAACATGCAGCAGAGGAAAGTTCTAGCGCCCATTTAAAACAATTTCTTGATACATCTAACATATAAGCATTAAAGTCTCAAGCTTTGGGACTTTTTTATGCCAGTTCTGGAGCTGAACAATAAAGGTACAGTAACAAAAGAGGTGATTTGAAGTAACAAAGTTCTGTGTACCTTTGTCATTGCTGTAGTCTACCTGCTGTTTGAGTGCCATGAAAAATTCTCTTTCCACATTCCATTAAAATCTGATGTCAAGCAAGCACCAGATTAAAATACATAATATTTACCTGCTCACGTTGCTCTAGCAGCTTTGGTGGAATTGGCTATTTTGAGGCAAATGTAGAATGCAGATCGTAGGATTTGAATTTGAAAGGAACAGGCTGATAAGTTTACAATATTTTGTCCTGAAGATGTTAAGTATTGGTTTGGGACCCCACCCAAAATGAAATTATAGGGTTTAAAATTAGCACCTGAACTTCATCCTATAAATCTACTTCATTATGGATTTTTTCCCATGAAGTTTACTTCTGGGATCCATTAATAATTTGGATCCTTAAAATCATTCATTGGAAAGCCTGACAGAATCCAAGGCATTTATTGTTTTGCTTTAGCTTACGCCGAAGGCAGTCCTGTACACGTGTATGCAGTCCTGCGTGGAAGCTACTGCTTTGTTCATGCTTCCTCTGCCGAGCTGGCAGCCTTATCAGCATCCACTGTTCCTATACCTCTCCCTTAGCCCCTCTCTAACCCCAGTGCCATGGTGGCACATGTCAGATGAAGGGTTTATGTTGAGTTCCTGCAAGGTTCTTTGTGGGACAGGAACCCCTAAGGTACCGTGCGATCCCCTGGCCGGCTGCTGCTGAAGGCATTCGCACTGCACACCTGGGCACGCTTGGACCACCGGGTCCGCGAGACTCATGTTGGTACTGCATCGACAGGGACACCTTACAGCCAGACATTGCAAATGTGATTTCCACTTTGGAAATGACAGTTAGAGCTCACAGGTGCCCTACTGCTCCCAATACCACTTTGGAAATTCCGTGTTCTGCCCTTGCTCCCCCTTGTGCGTAACCAACTGTTGCTCTGCTTGGGCACAAACGAAAGGGGAATCGGGAGTGCTGTGACAATGCTTGAGCTAATTCTGTTATTTGGACTCATTATCACGCAAGGTGTTTGTAACTTCACTTCTAAGCAAGGCAATGCTTGCACTAAATGAATACATTGCCTGAGCATTGTGGCAGATTCAGACTTTGTGAAGTACCAGTGGTCTGTTACTGCTCCTGCTCTGAACTTAGGAATAAAATCTGCTTGTTTTAAAAGAAAAACAAAAAGGCAAAACTGAAAACTGTCACTACCTGCTTTGGAAGTATAACAATCTGTGTTATCTAGAAGGCTTTATGAATACTAATTTAAAGTCTTTTCCCAACACAATTCTGAACAGCTAAACAAATGAATGTTTCCCACCACAAAACCAAGCCCTGCCTTCCAGCAGCTCTGCTGTCTGTTGGAGTCAGGCACCAAGAATTCAGATTTCTGTTAGTAAGTAGATCACTACAAATTCCAGCTGCAGCAAATGAGGATTGATTCAAATTCAGTTTCATGTTTCACTGAGACCATTTCCAAGCTGGCACCTTCCTTTGAGTTTTTACTTCTATTATCACTTAAGAACTATGCTACGTGGGATCTTCTGAAAGGATTATAATGAGTTGGATCCGTTCACTGCTGTAATGATCACATTTGCCTAATTGACACCTAATCACATCTCGGTCCAGGCTGGAGTCACGAGTGTAGTCCCAGCTGTAGTCTTGAGCCTCAGACTGTATGTGCAAAAGTACAGAGCAGTACCAACCTAAAGGCTCTAAGGCCCAGGGCTTGTAAAGATATTCTAGTTCTGTGTAGCTCAGTGTAGTCAATAACCTTGATGTGCAGCCACGAAATACATTTAGAGCCAGATTCTTACCTATTTAAAACTTTAAAACTCTTTAATATGCTCGTGAGACAGCAGAACCAGTCTGCCAGCACTGAGCATCTCCAGGGGAGCCCACCGTGCCTTACATGCCCTTGTTTTGCCGAGCTCCATTTGCAGTCTCCCACAGCACAATTTATGCAGACCTTTTTCTGAACTATCTGCAATTTTTTTTATAAATTGCAATTCCGTGGGCAAGTTGCACTGCCTAAACTTTCCATCATTGGTATTCTTCTCCAGTGTGTGCCTTTGTGCAGAAATCATACCAGCGTGGCTGCCTGAAAGCAACTGAGAGCCTATAACTCAACGCTCCCTTCCCCAGTAGGAAAGAGGAACAGCAGCAAACAGGCTGTTTGGTGGTTCCAGGCAGACCAGCTTAGCTACAAGAATGTAAACGCTACTCCCTGCCTTAACTGAAATAAGCATGGGCATGATCCTGGGGGTATCCATCTCTCTCTGACTTAAGGACTGGACCTGAACAGTGGAATCCCTTGTAGTTTGCAGCCAGCAGGAAGACCAGAAGCAAACCTGTGCCCCGAGGGAGATGGGCAGAGCAGTTCTGTTTTAGACGCTGCAGCGTCCAAAGCCTTCAGTCTTACCTGCATTTTAAACATGAGATTGCTCTGGGATTAACCACTCTACATAGGTGACAGCCACAGCGTGAAGAAGTTAAGAAACATGTCAAAGAGAAGAACAAAAATTTGTCATAGGGCAATGCTTTTCTTCCCATATGGTGCTCTCCCCGCAGAGGAATACTTCTCATGCTCTGAGGTGACCATCAGCTGGCTACCTGAAGATCACTTCTTACAGGAGGTATCTTTTCCTTCACCTTATTAATGCAGTTCTAGGTGGTTAGCTTGTTCTGTCACTGATCTAGGAAAGGAGTAAGTCCTGTAGAGTGTTCAGAGTGAAATCAGGGGGTCTTATTCTGCACAAAGATCACTAATATAAAGTACTAATATAAATTGACTCCACTGAAGTGAGGGTGAATTCCTCCCAGCTTTACACCGCTCTATCCAAAGTCAGACTGTCACCAAGATCAGTAATTTTACAGAGGACAGGGCAAAAATGCCAAGTGGTTTCATTGTCAGAGACTGTTTGTGCTGTGACTAGGTGTAGGTGTTGCTCAGCAAATCACTTGAAACCCATCCTGATAATTAGTGGATGTTTTCTTTGTTATCTTCTGTCCCTGGAGAGATGTATAGTATGGAAAGTTTCAGCATGATGCAGATGTATGGCATGCGTGGTCTGGGAAGGCAGCAGCATTTCACAGCACAAACTGGAGATTTCCATGACTGCCAAACACTCAGGTCCTCATTTTGTCCCTCCCAGTTCAGACTTCCAAGCATTGCAAGGATGCAACATAGCAAAAGATTACCAGAGAGGGGGAACAACGAGGTGCTGGGGAACGACAGGGCTGTGACTTAGCAAGGGATAGAAGAAAAAGAGAAGCATAAGAAGAGATGTGCTGATGCCTTAAAGAAGACCTCTCTGGTGCTGTTGGATAGAAGAGTTCTGGGTGCCTGTGAAGCTAATGAAAGTAAAAGCTCTGGGGTGGCTGACATGCGATGTAAATAACGTGCTCAAAGGAGTCTATAAAGGGCAGAGCTGCCTTTAATAACCTATTATGTATTATCAGCTGCCCCATTGTACCTTCTGGCATGGTGGGGTGCTGGGTGCGGTGCTGCTGAGCGTCAGCCCTCGCTAGTTCATTGCCAGGTCATCTCTGGGGAGGAAGCGCTCCCTGTTTACAGGAAATGCAAGACAAGGGCCGGAGGGCCAGGCTGAGCACAAGCCACCGCGTACCGCCTGGGAGCACGGGGAGGGGGTGTGCCACTTGTCCCAGGCCCAAGGACGCAGTGTTTTGTTTCTAGGCATGTCCAACTTTTACTGTTGCTTTTGTTTTTTCTAGCAGTTTAAAGCCACAGGGTTGGGGAGGGGAGTGGTGCTCTCAGACCCCAGAGTGAAACATGAATCGGCTCTGCGGGTTTGTGCAGGTGCCTCAAAGCAAGAGCAGCCCATGGGGAAGATGGCTGGTGAAACCTCACTGTTGGGTTTTCTCTTACCTTCCTCTGCTTGCACTGCCCCAGGCTGGGTCTGAGATGCCTGGAGATGGAGCCTGCTTTCCCCTCCGGAACCAGACCCGCACCTCCAGCAGAAGCTGTTGAAGGTGGGAGAGTTTTGTCCCTGAATTCTTCAGAACAGAGCAAAAGCCTTACACATCCAAGAAAAATGCTCTTCCCCTCTCCTATATCCCACACCAATTTATTTTCATTTTGCATGAAAGAGCAAAATTCAGATGGAAACATTGGTGGCATGAGGAAGAACTCCTTTCTGGCCTTGGCAAGCAAGCAGCTTATGCCTCAGAGTGTGAAATGTGATTATCCCCGCGTTCCCTTGCCTTGTCAGACTGGGTATGTTATTAGCAGACATGGTATCTTTCCTGCCCTTTTCAGTCTTCAACTGCAATATTTGCCTTGATGATCTGCCACAACAGGGAACTGACTGCCTGAACACACGCTCCACTAATAAACATTTCCTTTCCTTGGCTTTAACTGCATTTGGCCTTTAACTCCTGTCAGTAACGAGCCTTCCTTTTGCAGAATGAATAAAAAAAATAGTTCACAAATAGATACAAGAAAATAAATCTGGGTCATTCGGTACCCCACTGCCTCTCCCAGTTGCCGTCACTGCCTTGAGTTTGTATGATTTTAATTTTCTGCGATAAGGACATGATGCCTGAGAAAGACAGGGTTTGTACTGGTAATTACTGGGCATATGACTTGAAATAAAGTCAGGGACAGCAATACTGAATGTAGAAAAAAGTTGCATTCAATCCATTTGGTCCAATAATAGAAGGGTTTGGGGGTTGGTTGGTTGGTTGGTTATTTTCTCCTCTCCACTGGATGGAGGGGATTTTATATATGTGGGCTTTGCATAAACCAGCTGTGTCCAGGTGAGAGTCCAGTCTCCCTCTTGCATCCAGTAGATTATATCCAGCCCTGTGCAATGGGAGACAGAAAGGGCCCAAGCATGGATCTGTCAATGGGAGGGTTGTGGCAGTAATTTGCTAGTTATTTGTAAACTGGGCATATTTGATTCTGACCTGGTATGTCGAGCTCGTCACCACTCCTTTGGCTGCAAGGAAGTTATACTTGTGGAGGACATACCCCACAAACAGAGAATAACTGAGCATTGACAGGTAGCTCCTACAAACCTGTTTTTCTGACTCAGAAAATAATTGCCAGTGCAATCAGAAAAATATTTAGGGTCATAACAAAACATTCATTTCAGAACTTTAGTGGGTCTGGGCCTAACTGAACTCAACTGCCTCTCTTTAGGAAGGAACCAAAATAATTGTCTTGTAGCAGTCCAGAACTGTGGTTTTGCTAATGAATGGATGAAACATTTTAGACAAAAGACATTATGTCCCCCAGCAAAGGTAGAGCAGAAGTCAGCATTTACCCCAGAAACCAAAGGAATCCACTTACTTCCTATTCCACTCTGTGGAAGCAGTGAATATGGTGAGCCATGTGTTGATAATTACTGGGAAAATCAGCTTTAAATAGCAGTTGTTCCAGTATGGAAAGGGACCAAGGATGTGGTATCTAGCCTCTAGTACTGTTTTCTTCATCTTGTGGTGACAATCTGGACCAAATACTGCTTTGATCTTTACTTGCAGGCACTTTTGAAACCATAAGAAATTTTCAGGAAATAAGTCAGGGTTCTCTGGCCCTTCAAGTATGTTGGCAGCAATTAAGTTGCATCCTCTAATTTGCAGTTTGCAACAGATGCAAAGAAAACATGTTAGCATGATCTCTGGGTAAAAGCATTCCATTCTTGTTTTAAATCCTATTAAGGATAGTGTCAAATCATTTTCTTTGTCAAATATCTTTCTTTCTTTCTCTGTTTGGCATTGACTAGGCATGAGGAGTGAGAGAGGGAGGCAGCAGGGAGGTAATTCAGATGTTCAGTAACTGAATGCTGCCACAATGGTTAAAACCTGAACTCTGCACCCAGGACTCTGTTCCTGGAAATCATTAAGCAAGGTATCCTTACCCTGGGTGACCCGGATCATCCTTTACACTGTCTATACTTGTGGAGACAAGTGACGGATTCGGCTCAGATAGGAACACAAGCAGAGGTTCCTTAAGTGGTGCACCTGGTCATACTACTCTTTAGACAGATTGCATGTTGAAACCTACTTCCCAAAGAACCCAGTTTACTCCAAGGAAGCTAACACATGCTGGCTGGTGAGCATGTATTACGCTGCTGTGATTAATGATAAGCCATACTGAAATCCAATTTTAAAGAAGTTCCCTGTCCCCGAAGGGACATTAGAGAATGAAGAAAGTGTTCAGGAGCTGAGATGGGGCAATCTGGATGTCCTCACTGGCTACATGACACTTCCTTTGCCCTGGAGGTGGCTCCCACTGGCCTCTCCCTTCCATATGCCTAACGGGGGGGTGATCACTGTTGCACTAGAACTGCACAACATTTGAAGCCTACACAAATCACAGAATCACAGAACATCAGGGATTGGAAGCTCATGCTTCAAGGAGATGCTCGTGACTGACCAACAAATTTCTGGCACACTTACACTTTCTGAGCAGGTTCAGCTGCGAGGCAGAAATTCTTTGTAAGTCTGACCCAACACACAGGATCATACCTTACTGATGCTGTGATGGACATTGCCAGCCCATCTTAACAGCCCAGCCAGCTGTGTTTCAGATCTGTAAAGAGCCCCTGGATGGAAAGGATGGAAACTTCACAGGTGTCATAAAGTATTAACTGAGAGCTCCAGAGATCCATTAATACAAATACTTTACAGGACAGAGCACTCCCCTTCTCCCCTCATGGCCACTGGTGAAGAACAGACCATGAAGCAGAAGGCAAGTGGCATTTACAAGCCTTTCGTTAGGATGCATCGCTTGATGTACAGATTTGTTGAGAGCAAACCACAGACAATCTGATCCTTACTGCTGTAGAGGACTTCAGTCACCTCGTGGAAGTGACAGGCCTTAAGTGGAGATTTCCACCAACTCAGCTTTTCTCTTTTTTTTTGAGGCAGTTGGTGACTCTAAGGGAGGAAATAAGACATCACCTGTGTGTGATGAGCATATAGCCAAGGGCATTCGTGTTGTTAGCCAAACAAAAATACATGGTCTTCGTAGACCTTTATTATAATAACCTTGGCTGGGTATTTTTGCCACTGTTAAATCCCCCAGTTAAATTCTGATATCTCACTAATGCTGACTGAATAACTTCTGAAAATTCTAAAGAATTGATGTGATCATTGCTGAGGCATGAAGTAGAATTTGCAAGGTAATTTGAAGGACAGGTGTGGAAATAAAAGAAGGGAAAGTGTTGAGAATTGTGCATCCAAGCTAGACAAAATACAGTGTTTGCAGTCTGTGAGTCATGTTCCATGACCTCTCACACCCGCTGTGTATCTCCACAGTGCTCCTCACTGCCCATGCACATGCCATCTGTGCTCAGACTTGTCCCAACCCATGCTGTGGAGGGATCATAGTTAGGAGAGACTCGTGTATTGACTTTATTAACAACAGCCAGTACTAAGACAATGATGAATTCAGCTTCCCTCTCCTTGATAGCTTCATCCTCTGCTCAGCCCAAAGATTCGTTTCTTTTGAGGTCAAATGTAAACATCACTACAGGGGCAGGAGAACCAGGGAGTCTACAGACTCCAGAGCACCTTTTTCCAGACGCACCAATATGCCATGACTGGTGAAGGTACACAGATAACTGGTAGAGTGCATCTGTCCAGCTTCTCCCTACTCTGTACCTAGCAGCAGCTCTGCTAATTTATAATGTAACTGGTGCTAAATAAAAGACTTTTGTTGCACTGCCTCCTCCTGCATTCAGGCAATTTAAGGTTCAACTGTCCCTGAAGGCCCGTTGCTCCTTTGTTGTGCTGGCTGACTCTTGGAACAACTACAGATAACTGCTGGAGGAGCAGCAGATAACATGTCTGCAATCTGCCCTCATTCAGCCATATCATTGCTACAAGGAAGAGAATTAATTGGGGGTTACCCTCTCTGTTGAGATACTACCAGCTCTGGGGGTCACCCACACTTTTATTAGCATCTTCCATTGCATTAAAGTTCATTGTTTCCAGTGAGTTTATTCAGCCGTGCTTTTCATGACCTGAAGAACAGTATCGTTTAGCAGAATAAAGAAACACAAGGGTTTGAACACTTAGGCCTTATACATATTACAGTATATAACTATAGTTTATATGTGCATAACTATTTAATTATAAACTGTATTCTATATAATTATAATGTTTCATTTTATAGAAAATCGTTGCCTTGTTGCAGGTGTAGTTTAAGGTAATGAGTCTGGCACGGTGCCATCTTACATGCACTTAGCTATACCCTCTAGGGCACACGAAGTGCCAGGATCCTTTTGAACTCGGAGGGTGGAAAAGAAAACTGTTCTATGATGAACAACCACCTTTTCAGACCCATTGGAGGGACATTTTCTTTGCAGGAGTCTGACAACAAACTTGGTGAAAGAACAAGTAAAACTCTGCTGCAGGTTGTGGGTTTTTCCTCGCAATTCAGCACAACAAAATAGTTGCTACCAAAAAAATGTCTTGTTGACGTGTGTCCAGTTCCTGCTGATTCTCCATCCTGATCAGGAAGGGCTTTTTTCTACACTGCACACTTCTGCTGCCCTCAAAAGTACAGTGTTTTCTTGGGGCACTGGGTTTCTAGCCATGATGGATTCACAGGCAAACCCAACATCCCCAGAGCTGTGGGGATGGCAACACCCTTTGCCTTTCCTACGTGTGCACCTGGGAACAGCCAGGAGGAGCTGAGCTGAGGAACTGTGTTCAGTGCAGGAGCTGCTATCAGTTCTGAACAGGCTGCTTGAGAAAAGACAGAAGATGGCTCCTAATCAACTAGCAGGGAGGGAAGGCTGGGCATGTGGCTTGAAGGCTCAATGGTGTCCTGGGTTGCACTGGGCAAAGCGTGGCCAGCGGGTCGAGGGAGGGGATCCTTCCCCTCTACTCGCCACTGCTGAGGCCACACCTGCAGTGCTGTGTCCAGCCCAGGCTCCCCAGCACAGGAGAGATGTGGACATACTGGAGAGGGTCCCACGAAGGGCCATGGAGATGATGAAGGGACTGGAGCACCTCACATATGAGAAATGGCTGAGGGAGCTGGGACTGTTCAGGCTGGAGAAGTCTCAGGGGGGATCTCATCCCCTGAAAGGGGGGTACAAAGAAGATGGAGGCAGGCTCTTCCCAGTGGTGTCCAGTGACAGGACCAGAGGCAATGGGCAGAGACTGGAACACAGGAGGTTCCCTCAAGCACCAGGAAACACTTTTTCACTCTGGGGGTGACTGAACTGGCACAGGGTACCCTGGGAGGCTGTGGAGTCTCCATCCTTGGAGATATTCAAAAGTTGCCTGGACGTGGTCCTGGGCAGCTGGTTCTAGGTGGCCATCTCTGAGTAGGAGGTTGGACCAGATGACTTACAGAGGTTCCTTCCAACCTCAACCAGCCTGTGATTCTGTGATCAATGGAGGTGGAACTACCTTAGAAGAACTGTATTCATGAATCTGACTGTGGCTCTTTCCCTATTATTAAAGGTGGATTTTTTTCAAGATCAGTGGTTACATCTTATTTATCTTGGTGACTGTAGTCTCAATAAAGCAGTTTATTTTTTGTTCTGAAATACTGAGTTGTAAGGTTGCTCCCATAGTGGCAGTTTACCGACATTAGAAGCAACCTAGATTGTCTCTTGGGAAGAGCTAAAACACGTCCAGGTGATTTTTGCAGGGTGCACAACAGGTTCTACTAAGCTAAAAGACTGAACATACAGTTATGATAATTGTTTGGGCATACCTGTAGGGTTTGCTCTGTGGGTAAGACCTTGTCCTGCATTAAAATCACTCTCCATTTTTCTTTTATAAAATTTCCCACTTCTCAGAAGTCATCTGCCACCTATCCCTGCATCCTTGGTGTTTTCCGACAGGCACCTGGCAGTGGGATCAGCAAAGACCAAGCTGCCCAGGGCACCTTCCCCTGGGGACCAGTTCCTGGGCACAGTTCAAGTCTTCAGGAGCTAAGATTTCTAGGACACCACAAGAGCATAGATACAGAAAATGGATGAAAGCATGTGAATTCATTAGAGTACACATGCTGGGTATCAGGAAAGTTTTACTGCCCAGGAGCTCCATTACAATATAGAACTGTCCCAGAAGTGAAGATCTGAGTGCTGCTGGAGAGGCTCGAGAGGGGCAGGACAGAGAGGGTAGTACAAACTTGCCCATGTCCATCCCATGTGCAAATGAGGCCTGTAACATTTTGGGACTTCTCTTTAAACACAAGCCAGTGCCAGTACACTGCAGGCCTACTATAAGTGACACCCATGCAACAGTTCAGCAATATGGCAACTTTTGCTACTGTATGAGCCTTTGATAATGCCATTCATAATGATTACCAGCCTAATATACTGAGACCTTCTTCCCAAATTATAATGTCTTCTTACATTAACATAATGCAGTCATTTATGAGAGACAGAGCAAAAAGAGGGAGGGACTTAATTTCACGTCTCCTGGGGCAAACAATTGCAAATTGGTGCAAGGCTTTGCAAGTAAGGAGAGTCTGGCTAACTCTATTCATAGTTTAGCCTGAGCTGTTCCTGTTCCTGCCTTGCTCTAGCTTTATCTTGTGCTAAGGCCCCTCTGCTGTTGTAATTAGGCATGGTTTTGGAAGTGCCATGACGCTGCGGTGCTGAAAAACTGCAAACACTAATAATAAACAAGAGCAAATAATGCTGAGTGGTCGGGTCTGCAGGGATTCATTGCCCCTGGCGGTGACCTGTGGGCAGTGTGTGTGTTTGGTGTGTCTGAGCAGTAGCAAGTGCCTGGGATCACACCCCTGAGCTCATCTGTTCTCTCTGCCCGCAGTGCCTACACTGAGCCCTACAAGGTGTGCCCGGTCTCTGTGGTACCAACGGAGGTCATCACATCAGATGAGGAACAGAAGAGTTCAGAAGAGGAGAGCAGTCTGGGTGATCCCAGCCTCATTAACAAGGTAAAAGGGCTGAAAATGGGCAATGTGTGAACCCCAGAGAGGGAGGAACAATTTGCAGAAGAACCTGGCTTGGCTTCCCAGCTCTCTCTGCTCTTTGCCTAGTGCTTGTTTAGAAATGCCAGAGCCACCAATCCTCTGCTCCCCCAGTGCACTAGCAACGATTTACCCCTATAGCATGTGGCAAAGCCAAAGAATGGCCATCCTAAAATGGACTGTGGAGGCAGCATAACCAGCAGGAACAGCCTGGCTTGAATGCCTGGAAAGATGTCTCACTTAGACAAAGGATTTAGCTGCAGTCTTGCTAATTTTAAAAATGCATTGAATAAAACAATGACAAATACACTGGCTTTATTTCACTGACTTCTGATTAATAAAATAGCCCTTAAATTATCACGATGACAAGGGAAATATGACCACAGCTTAAAGCTATCCAGGGCTGGTTTAACCTCCAGCTGATTAACAGGGCAGTTGTTAAAGAAATGGTATTAAGTTGCTTTAGGCACAAATTTATCTTTTACATTATTCTTTTTACAGAATTTCTGTGTGTTGTGTTCTTAAAACCTAACATGAACCTAACAATCTAATGTTGTGTCTCTTGAGTACAAACCCCCGCTGCATAGCCCATTTGGTGTGCATGAAACAAATGGCTATGTTCTTCTGAAGTCTGCCAGTTTGAGCCCCAGGAAGGAAGGCTGCAGAATAAAATAGCAAATTCAGATCTCCTGCACCTTCCTCTGCCATTCCTTTTGGCCTGGTCTCTCAGTGTCAGCACAGCTGTGTGGGTTCCTGATTGTAAATGGCTTGTGCCTGGTCATGGGCATGTGTCAGAGCCTGCAAAAGTCTCTGCAGATGCCCCTCCAAAACAAAATGATGGCTGAGCAAGCGCTCACCTCTGTCAAGGAGAAGCATAAGTATATTGGTTCTAAGGCAACTGGATCTCTGTGACCAGCAGAAGCAGGGAGGTGATTGTCCCCCTGTGCTCAGCACTGGTGAGGCCACTCCTTGAGTATTGTGTCCAGTTCTGGGCACCTCAGCACAAGAGAGATATCGAGGTGCTGGAGCGAGTACAGAGGAGGGACACGGAGCTGGTGAGAGGCCTGGAGAATAAGGCTTATGAGGATCGATTGAGGGAGTTGGGATTGTTTAGTTTGAGGAAGAGGAGGCTGAGGGGAGACCTCATCACTCTCTACAACTGCTTGAAAGGGCACTGTAGAGAGGTTGGTGCTGGTCTCTTCTCACGGGCAATGAGCGACAGAAGGAGAGGGAATGGCTGCAAGCTGCAGCAGGGTAGGGTTAGGCTGGACATGAGGAAAAAGTTTTTCCCAGAGAGAGTGGTCAGTCAGTGGAATCAGCTGCCCAGGGAGGTGGTGGAGTCACCCTCCCTGACTGTGCTTAAGAGCAGATTAGATGTGGTGTTGAGGGATCTGGTGTAGGGGAGAACTTGTAGAGTAGGGCTGATGGTTGGACTGGATGATCCCAGGGGTCTCTTCCAACCTAAATGATTCTATGATTCTGTGATTCTATGATTTAGGGGCTGGTGTAGAGACGATGGAGCAGAATTTTTTTCTTACTCAGGTACCGGTTCTTAAGAAACAGAAATGGCAAAATGATAGCAAAGGGCAAATGAAGTTGCTGCTGCTCTAATCTGTAAGGGAGCACAGCTTTCTTTGATTTCCCTATATGCTGAATCACTTTTAGGTCTACCCCACAGGGTGCTGAGCTGCCTCTGCTACCAGAAAAGACTGTGGTTTGATCTCCTTGCTGACACCAAACAAATGAAACAGTTGCAAGCAACTTTATCTTTTTTCCTCTGAGATTCATGTTTTTGTTGTTTGTTTTCACATTGTTTGGAAAAGGGAAAGCCTTTACATTTCTGACATTACCCGTTAAATGAGGAATATCTTTCCTTTCAGTGCTATGAGTTAGCTGGCAAACCAGTATGATTTATAGAGCATACACTAGCATGCTATCTAAGATGGTCAGGTTTCTCAGCAACTCTTAGTTGTGATGCCAGCACAGAAGTGACAACAAAATCGTGGTGCATTTGCTAGGGAAATGCACGTGATCACTATGCACTTGGAAGCAAATTCGAGGCTGGTAAAACCAATGTTATTGCCATTTTCCAGGGTTTTACTCAAGACACTAAGAAATGATGGTTTTCTAAATGTCTCCCATATTGTATCTCATGCATTTAAACTGTTCTGTTGTGCTGGGGTAAGCACCCTGTCTAGCTGTCACAGAAGAAGGCAGCACTTAGAAAGCAAGTATGTGCTTGGAGTCTGACTGGAGATATCCCTCCTGCTCTTCAGGCGAACGCAAACTTGGCGTCTGCATGTGCCTGACAGAGCCCGTCGGAGCGGGGCTGGCTGGTTGTTTGGCCTCTGCTTCCCAAGCTAGTTGTCAGCAAGGATCATGGTTCACAGGACCAGACTGCCACCAGCTCCTCCTGTCTTAAAACAGCCATCTTAATCCAGACTGTTTCTTCAAACTGGGGGATGAATTATTGTGTGTGCCTATTTACCCTGCCAAGAAACAGGCCAGGGAAGCAGACATAACCTGATCTGGCTGTTATGATTCTGGCTGTAGGAAAATTAGCCACTCTGCAACCTACCAGGCTCTAGACCTCTAAACCTCTAAGAAGAAGTTGGAGCAGCAGAAATTTCAACCCTGTATAAGCCACTTCCTTAGTAAGCCAGGTCAGCGGGCTGTGCTTGTTTGTGGGACCAAGAAAAGATTTAGAGATAAGAAGTGGCACCGAGACACCTTTTAGTGTCTTTGTTCTTGTAGCCTCACTAGGGCAGGTATCACTTTGGACAGACCAAGGGACCACCCTGTCAAACCCTGTGTGTCCCCAGAACCCCATCCATTATAGGAGATGCCTGATCTGGACAGTCAGAGGCTACCTAGCCTGTCCTAGCCTGAGGACTCTCTTGTGGCTCTGGCACGGGCTCATCATCACTGCTGAAGGCTATGTGAAGCAATAAGCAAAAGATGGCCATGGAAGACTTAATTTCCTAGGGAAAACAGTCACTGCAGGGCTCTGACATGAAGGATGTGATATATTTGACTGTTGCCTTTCGCTCATGCCAGGCACAGAATAATAGCAACAATGGAATCTCCTCAAGGTCTTATGAGCCCACGCTGCAGATTCTGTCAGAGACAAGGGGTGCCAGTTCACTCTAATTAAGAGTCAATGGGATAAACTCCATCTGTCCACAGCTCTTGTCCCAGAAGGTACTGGTGTCTTTAGAGAGGAGTGACAGAGGACCGTTCTTCCTACCCTACTGCTCCCACCTCCTTTTATTGTCTTCTCATGCAAATCTCCAGGGTGCCAAGGAAGCATTAGCTGCCCTGTCAAAACCTGTCTCTGTAATGACAACGTGCAAAGACCTCATCCATCTCCCCGAGGAAGGGATGTATCACTTGGAGCCAAATCCTCAGGACAACCCAGAGTGGCTGTACAACATGACAGAGTTCAGAAGCATTGTCACTTGGGGAGAACTGGCAGAGACATGTTTTTCTGGAAGCCAAAAGCAGTACCATGGATTTTGAAATAAGCTAATCTGGTTAAAACAACTCTTTGGGGCTGGCCTACTAAGAGCTGAATATGGATTTTGAAGAACATATCTGCACGCACACTAAGAGTTTTCTGGGGTTTGTTGGTTTGATTTCAGGTTTTCTCCCCTTCAAGGGAACCTTAATTTAAATAAAGGCATGAAACAGCCTGGATGATAAAATCTCCCTTCCCTGTTCAGATCTTTGCTTTTCATTTGCATTGAGCTGGGCTCTACCTGCTGCCTTTCACTGTCCTGGAAGAAATCCTGTACCAGAATGCAAGCTTTGGTTTTTCTAACCTGCTTTCTCCCAGTCTTGCTGGAGAATCACAAGACTTCCAGTTTTCCTCTGATGTTTCTCTCTAAGGCTCATTTTTATAAGTAGATATAATGTTAAAAATTAGCTTTGTACCCAATTTCCTGGTATTGTTTCAACAGCTTGTCCCCTTTGGATCTCTGCTCTCCTGGGGATCAGATTCACACAAGTGTGAAGAAATCTTTAGTCCTACTGGCACCCCCATTCTGTAAACAAATTGAATCACAGCCAATAATATATATTGAGGGCTATTTTATGTTATCAGCTTTATTTTAAAGAGCAAACAAAGAGGGTCTTTCATATCTATTGTGTTACAGGATTTTTTATTACTAAAAACCTATTTGAAATGGGACAGGTATAAAAATATAAAACAGGAGGTGGGGTTTTGCCTTTATTCAACTGTGAGGTTCCTCAGACCCTGAGAAACCGAGCGTTTGTCATCAGAGGTCACCTGGTGGTTTTGATTCTTCTGTATAAGACTAACTGATAATTCATTCTTTCTGGTTAAAAAAGCACTTTCTTTCCTTCTCTTCAGTCTGCTGGCATAGGATAACTACCCAGTGAACTAAGAGGCAGGGAATGCTGTACATTTTCTCAACCTTTGTAATTCTACTTGGTTATATTACAAAAAGTGATGCCTTTCACTTACACTACTGGTGGAGATTCACTGGTTTTTTCCTCTCTTGCTAAGCTAATTTAGAAGAGCTCCTGGCCATATCTTATTCATGTGTCTTTTATATATATTCATTTAATTAAATCCCTCCTGATTTATCAGAAGGTGACATGTGGCTTTTTTGTGCTGGGCTCTCAAGGTTATATGATGGCATCTGAGCTGCCTAGAGCAAAAAAGAAACCACAATTAGGGATTCCAGTTAGGAACATAAAACTTGTCTCAGATAAACTGAGGACTTTCTCTCCTACCTCTGAAGATTCACTTACTAGACAAATATTCAAAGTCCAGGATGCAGAACCCCAAATTTTTCCTCTCATCACTAAGCTGGATTCAAACCTGAACTTTGTGATTGTTTTTTTACTGCTAAAACCAGATAAATCCATCTTGGACCCACACAGCTAACAAGTATTAAAGGAATTAGAGGGGAGATCACAGAATGGTAGGGGTTGGCAGGGACCTCTGGAGATCATCTAGTCCAACCCCCTGCTAAAGCAGGGTCACCCAGAGCAGTCTGGACATAGCTGGAACACAAACTTCTTTTATCCAGAACACAGATCTGCTTGCCAGTTATGGGAAATCTAAAAGTAAACCAATCTGTAGGCAAATGCTGTCGAGTTTAGTCTAAAACCACCATCCTTATGTCACAAGCAACTGTTTACAGCCAACAGACAAGAGACATGATCTTACCTCGGTGGCAAAATGTGAAAGTCTGAAGTGAGCTGAACAGCACATAACCAGAACAGAATGGTATACAAGAAAGGGAGTTCAGGCCAGATGTGGCTGGGTTTTATGCCAATAAAAACCCAAAGCATTCTTGCTAATCATTCAGTACTTTAATATATCTAATCCTAGCCAGACTGGAGGGGTACTCTACCATTATATGGTGGCATATGGGGGCAGAGCATGAAGAGGAACTCCATGCAGGAGGGATCCCTAATGCTGTACTGGTGAGAAGGCTGCACTACAGGCAAGACGCTCCACCCTTCTTGCAGGTATTAAATAAAAGACAGTGGAGGAGTAGAGGGGCAGTAACCCAGTATGGCAGAGGGAGGGGACCTGTGCCCCACACAAACAAGGAACTCTAAGCTTAGCCACAAAGGTCTCGCAATGGGCAGGGCAGCTACCGTCTCATGGCAGCAGCACATTAACTGCCTTTGCTGTTCCTTGCCCATTTCCACTTCGTGGGCTTGGTTTCCAGACTCTATTAATCATTCTGTTTTGCAAACCTTTAACCTTCACATACTAAAACACACACACACAAAACTGAAACGTGTGCTGGAGCTGGGAATGACAGATTTGTGTGCCTTGAGGAAGCACCTAATTCAGACGCCTTTCAAGGGACAGCTCTTGATTTATATAATGCCACAGATTCCCCAGGAGAGCTACAATCTTGCTTTTCAAGGAAGGGGTCTGAAGGCAGGGAGAAAGGAGATGTGGACTCCTTTTCCTTCTCTCTCACTGATTCACAGAGCCAGCCAGAAAAAGTCACTTGTTCTTGTAATGCCTCAGTTTACAGTTGGCACCACTGCTGTGTAGTTCCTAATAATTACCAAAGGGGCATTATGAAGTCACTGAGCTCAGAGGCTGAAGCTGGCAAACTGCTGTCAGCCTCCACCTGTGATAGTAGCGCTCTCGTGCCAGGTACCATCTAGCTGCAACGCACCTTCCCGGAGGAGTCTGTGAAATGAGACACACACATAGGAAAGCACACAGAGATACAGCTCATCCATGTCAGCATGGGCAAGGCAGTGGCACACACAAGAATGGAGCTGCTGCTTCCGAGTCCTGAGTAGTTACCCTGCTTTTGAATGGAAAGGCTACTTCCCGGGTACTCCAGATGAGTGGCACACACAGTACTAATGCTTCCGCTTTAGTGACCCGTTCCCAGATCTACTTGTGCTGCTCTTGGGACATACAGACCCATTCCAGCCCCCTGGAGCCAGATGTGCCCCCAGCCCCACAATTTTTTAAGATGGATCAGGAGACCAATCTGTTTGCGATCAAGGTCCTGCAAAGAGCTGGAGAGCTGGGTCAGCACAACTGAGAGCTGGCACTGGGGTCAGAGCGAGCAGATGGCACTGTCACCAAAGCACCATCAAATTAAAGCATGGCCTATTAGGGCCCATGGCAGATGTCTTGGCATTGCTCAAAACAAAGCCAGAGCACAGAAATGACTGGGTGTGGAGACTTCATTCCTACATTAACGGGATCCCTGCCACACAGAGGAGGAAGTCCTGCAATGGTTAGTTGCCACGTTACCACGCTCAGCATGGGCCATTAGCCTCCTTTCTCCACTGTTCACTACCTGCCTCTTCTCAGCCCAAAAGTTAAAACACAGGGAGATAAAAACCTAAAGATTCTCAGTTTGAGCTACCTAATACTATAACTTAAATTCAGCTGTGCTCACACGTGTTGTGTAAAGATCTGCAGGCTTTTTGGTCCTCGTTGTTCTAAACCAAAGCTTTCTGGCAGTGGTTTGCTTCACTATACATTGGGAAACATTGGCTGTTGGAGAAGAAGAAACTCTGAGCAAGTCATAAGTCATCTCTATGTCCTAGTATTCCATCACTAAACTTAGCCTCCAGTCAGAGGAGAGCTACAGGGCTTACTTTTTCTGCCAATGGAGAGATGATTGTGCAGTATCACCTTGGCTCTGCAAGTTAAGCCAATGAGCTGAGCTGTAGCAATTGTACAAGCTCCTGGCCTGGCTAAAGTGCTTTTGTTTGTGACCTTCCTGGCACCAGCATGGTTTTCAGAGTGGAGAGAACAGGGAGATATTTCAGTTATATATTGCGATAGTATATTGTATATTGCAAGTGTTCTATTAAACATCTGGCTTTGGGGAGGAAGGTGGGATGAGTCTATGAGACAAGATGACTCAGTGAAGCAGAAAGCCAAGGGTCCCTAGATGGCTGCATGGCCTCCGTCTGCTCAGCAGAGCCCAGAGTGCAACTTCTGAAGCTCGATGCTTGAGGGACCTGCACCCGCTCCGTCCCCTATTCCCAGAAGTCTGTCTCCGGACACCGTCCTCAATCTAAGAGTTCATTTCCTGGTTAAACAAACAGCAATTAAATAACACAAGACAGGCAACGCCTAGAGACGCTGTCTCAAACTCACCCTAGACAGGCCATGTGACACTGGGGTCCCTGTGTTTTGTCTCTTGGCTAAGACATATTAATCATAAGAGGAATTACAGAGTGTGACAGTGGGTGTATGTAAAGGGAAGGTGGGCCTGGTGTGGGGGGGAAACGCACTCTGCTTTGTGGCACTGGGGAGCCGGGCTTGTCCACACTGGACGTGCTGGGCAGCCGGCACTGGGCCAGGAGACNAGCCCCCCCCCCCTTTCATGTGCTCTTCTAGCTCTGTATGCAGAAAATGAGAGAGAATAGAAAGCTCAGTGCCTCTGGTCTGTTCCTACAGCAATGGTGGCAACCAGGAGAGGCACACCATGGTCTTCAAGAACTGTCCCCAAAGTGGAACCGGGAGGAAAGGGGCAATCAAATACTTACTCCTAGAAGGAAAGTTAAACAAAGGAAAAAAATGTTTAAGATCTTTCCAGTGCACTCTATTAAACCGTAGTGTAGTTCTCCAAAACCTAGTGATTCAAAGCATGCTCTTCAGCACTCATCAGCTAAAAGTAACAAAGCCCTAGAGGACAAACCCTCAGACTTCTGGTGCTAAAAGAGAGATGGTTAGACATCTGAGACTGAGGAATAATTCACTTTCTAGATTTCCTTTGGCTCTTGCAAAAGTTCCTCTTACACAGAAATAACCAGGGATGAAAAAAAAAAGGTCACTGTGACACTGTTCATTTTCTGTGGAGGACATACAGACACAAGCTTCCCACCTTACACCCAAGGTTTACATCACACCTCAGTAGGTCCCAGTCTCAGCTCAGTAGCTGTCAGAAGCAGGATCCATCAGCAATAGGTTTCCTGCATACCTGGTCTAGCAAACAACGTCGCTGAGCCTTGTTGCTGAGCTCATCTCCCCGGAGTCCACCTGAGGTCCCTGAGGCCTGCTTTCCTTTACTCTACCAGACTACTGAGTTAGTGTGCTACTTTACCACTGCTAAATAAGTCAAACTTTTCCCAGTGGATACTTTTCAGTAAGTATTTCCAGGCTTTGGTCATTTCTTACTGTAAGGACGAGTCATGAAATAGGAGCCCAATACCCTAATTAGCCACTCGTACTTCAGAGCCATACACATTGCTTCTTCCACAGTTTTCTGTGCCTTCCCAGTGAAGTAGATGCCACCGAGATTTCAAACAATGCTGTCTGCTGAATTACTGAGCTGTTTGCTTGCTGGAGATACTTATGGTCATTTAGCTTAGACATTTTGTAGCATGAAATAAAGTCTTTTGCCCAATTTGCTTCCACAGGTCTCATGGCAGTCAACACAGTTTGGAATATGACCATTTTGATGAAGAACTCCCTTTTCCATGTAGTTAAGAGTACTAAATACGTGGTATGAGCTTCAGCAGCCATGAAGATTGCCTGTTAAAAGTTAAGCGTTTTCTGCTTCTCTGACAAATTTTGGATCTGTACAAATCAACAGAAAAGTTCTCTCTTCCTTCAGTAGGAACCTGTTTTTGAAGCTTGATATCTGCCTTAGGAGCTATTCTATTTTATTATATTACTAGCATTTGAATTGCAGAAACCCTGCCATGGAGAGGACTCCAGGATGCCAGACACCGAACAACAAAGAATAAGGGCCTGTTCACTATTTTTACTGAAGGAGTACGTCAGTTCAAAGTGCTCTGTAACACTGCTTTGCTTCTTGGAATGACACATCTCTTAATTGTCTCTGGGTTTTGTTGTTGACAGAAAGAAGGCCAGTCCAGAGCTTACCTCATTGCCCAGGAGCTGATGTCTTCAGAAAAAGTGTGAGTTCATTGTCAGAATCTACCTGTTGCTCCCCTAAAACTGAAGCTACGCAATCCACCCTTCAGCTTTGGTTTGATGGCAGTTAATAAACATTTGTCTCTTTCCCCAGATACGTGGAGATGCTTCAGCTGTTATGTATAGTAAGTAAAGAATTTTAATCACTGACACCTCATTCTCCTCTTAACTTAGCTGCAATTTAGAAGACATAAAAGCATTGCAGGGAGAGGTGAGTTTGAGAAGGAATGGCTTACTGTGAACCATTGCAGGGGAATTTGTCTGCCACTAATCTGTTCTTGCTACTGATCCTCCAGTCTAACATGTGTTGTTCCCAGGGAAAAGCGCTGGCCAGCAGAGCTTGCTGGGGATCTGAGATCTTGCTGTAGCGATCCATTGTCTGCTGCGGAAGCCAAGGTGGCTTCTTTACCTGGGGACAACTGGGCTTCTGGTCATTGAGAAAACCCAAAGAACTCCCTGAGATTTCCAAAAGCATCATCAAGAAAAAAAAAAAAGAAAAAAAAAAGGGAAGAATCTGTGCCAGCTTCAAAATCAAACTAGAAAAGAAATACGCACACAGAAAATCACCACACGCAGAGTATTAGCCATTCTGCATCTTCATTAGGTGCATCCCAGTAAAACATTCTTAATTTATTTAATTTTCCACTTCCAAGTACATTTGTACTTCGGTTCATTCTGGACAGCGTTTAAATGCCGAGCTGAACTAGCATGCATTGCATAGTGCCCTGTATTTAGTGGAGGGGTCTGGAAGAGGTCTGTTCATTGCATTATGTCCTAGTGTTTCCCATAAGTATCTAGGAGATAAAAATGCCTCAGTAACATGGCCTAGCAAACCTTCAATATGTATTTGCAGTATATAACTCTTGCAGGCCCTGCGGTGCCCTGAGCCCCGTGCTCCGGTCAGGCTGCCTTGCCTGTGCTGTTGCTGGGCCAGGAAGGGGCTGCCTCAGGACCTTCCCAGTCCCTTCAGGACTCGCTTGGCCCTCTTCCCCTTCCTCTGGTACATCCACGTGTGGCGAGTTTGGCTCTGAGGTTATGTGTGTAAAGAAGTAACTTAGGCATTTTCACAATAATCCTATTTTCTGCCTGGAGAAATACATCAGAAGAAATGGGAAATGTAATTTTTGATCTCTTTTTCCAAGTTGACAACTTTAACATGGGACAGGGAATCTGTTTGATATCTTTGGTAAACTCTTTTTGTTCAAAACCAGTTATGGATGGAAGTGCATGCTGCTCCCCTCCTGCTGGATGCACTCCAAACTGCCGATAGTTCCTAATAAAAAGAAACTTCATAAAATTACAGTTCAAAGGTTAGTTAGCTTGACTGCTAATTTTATCTGCTGTGGTGCTCCAGAGTTGGCTCAAAGATATTAGGGAATGAAAAAAGAGAGTTTTCCTGGCTTACCCAAGGATGTAACTACTCCCTAATCTCCTGCTAGGAAACTCAGACGCTTTCTAAGCAGAACTGTGTATTGCAGTAAATAAGTAACATTACCTGGAGCTTGGCCTGCCAGTCCTGGAATTGAGGTTTCAAGGCATTAGGGAAACTGGGTCTGTTTTAATCATACTTAACCATGAGGTTTGGATGAGCAGGTTTAATTTATGAGGGGAAAGATACCGGTAACAGCACACCTGTGACTGGGCAAGTTCTTCTGTTTCTGTCATCAGTTTTAATTGGAAGCATTTGTCTGGTTTTCAGATATGCCTCAGTCCTGTAACAGAACATTCTACTGAATCTTATTTTGCTAGGATTTTGTTTCCCTTCATGCCCAATACAGAGGTATAGAGAGTTCTCATGAGTGTTTTGCATATGCTCATTATTTCCCTAGTTATGAAAAAGCAACAATAGAGGAGTCCAGAATCACTGGAACCATGTGCTCTTCACCTTCTTTGACCAGTTCCCATTGTCTCAAGGTAGAAAGTTCAGAAGGATCTACATCAATTCAAGGATAAGACTTTGGGTACCCAATCGTAACGATTGTTTTCTGCTGCAATGGAGAAGTATCCTTCTTGCCCTGTGACCAAATGCATACATTTGGTCCTGGTCCTGTCCAGGCCCTTCTCCTGTAGGCTACTGGGAGCTTTTTTCAGCAGAATCAACAAGCAAGTTTCTCAAATAAGATTTAATTGTTTCTCTAAGTAGGCTTTATAAGTAGTGAGGATGTATGAATAGCACCTGGGTTAGAGACTGAGGGAGCAGAGAGGAAAGCCAGTCTGTTTTCACTTGACTGCTAGTTCAGGCACTCTGTGATTTAGAAGAGATCAAAAATCTTTATGGCTAATATCAGAGAGTTCCTTTTTCTGTTCTATCCAGCTCCTATAGCCCTAATGTACCCTGTCATTACTGCTATAGGCTGATGTCTGCACGATGGCTACCACCTGCAGCGGCAATGAGAAATATTCTGCAATCTCTGTTGCAATCATGTTAAATCTAGAAATACCTGTTGCAATCAGTCATGTTCAATCTAGAAAGCCCCAGCCCCAGCACTGTTACCTTTTCCACCCCAGCTACTGTTGGGTCTTTATATTCATATGTTGCCTGGTGTATTAGTCCAGAAATTTAAAGAAAACATTACTAATTTTGCAACATATAAGACCATCAGACTGAAAGGGTGTTATTGCCTACCTGAGGCTTGTCAATATTGTCATAGTGCAGAAAGTTAAAATGAACTAATTACTCCTTTTTGCATATTTGAATAGTGTTGGGAACAGTCACATCAGTAAAAAAAGTGTGCTTTGCTGTTGACACAGGTCCCACTGGCAGATGTCACACTGGTGCCCACAGAGTCAGTTCATGGCCAGACAGGACCAAAGGCTTCCACGATAGCACATCTCAGCTCAGGCAACCATTTCTCTCTCTTCCCATCACCAACTTTCTCAAGGAAACAGTTTCTAAATGCTCATCTTCAAGTCTCAAGTCTTGAGTCTCATTTTCATACGTAAACCCACATGTTGGTAAGAAAGGCAAGAAACTAAACCACACCCTAGTTGCTTTCAGAAAGGGAAAAAAGGCTTTTCTGAAGCCTGCAGCAGGAGCAGTTTCCCATCTAATTTCCAGGCTTGGCTGGAGCTGCTGTTCATTCAGCATAACAGAATCTGTTTGGCATTTCAGCGGAGACTTTAACAAATTGATTGATTGCCAAAACGATGACATTTCCATACACCCACTCTGCTATTGAACTGCAAGAGGGGAAACATTGTGTTAGGTCACAAACTCGGTATCAGCTGGTGCTGTAGTAGTGATAATAATCTAAAGGGTTAGCTATTATTTGCCCTACTCAAAGGTAATGCAGTTCTCTGGAGCAGGGAGTTAAGAACTCCTAGACTGAGCAGATGGACTCGCAAGGCCTTACAGTCCAAGTTCCTGATCTGTTGGTACTCACAATTTAGTTTTCTGAACTTGATCAGTCTTTGCATTTCCTTCAGGATCATTTAATCCTCAAACTTTGTCATTCTTTTCTCCCATTTTTCTTCCCCAGTAGTGCAGGCTGCACTTGTCATCTTTTTCTTAGTGCTTGCTACTGAATGAAAATGCTGCAAGTTGTGTTTCCTCCACCCAGTGTTTCACACATCACCTTCGTGGACCAAGATCCTGGTTTATTTGCTTCCCTTCAACCTCTTGGTTTCAAATGACTGTACTAAACGTACACAAGTGAAACTTGGTGGGACTCAGACTGTCTCAGGATCCCAGCCTGTGTGGGATCAAGCATTTGCTTGATAGTGTACCATGTTCATACTTATTTTGTCTTTTGTATATAAAATCACCTTTTTTTGTGCGTATAAACCCCTTTGAAGTCATTATTAATTCCCTCTGAAGCGTTTACTGAATTAAGGTACCTAAAAAGGACAGCTCTGCACTGAAAAAACTCTAGCCCACACACTTCCCCGTTCACAGAAAGTCAATCCAGTTTCCTGGTTTGCATTTTCCTCAAAATAATGGGCCACAGTTCTTAGAAACACCAAGACCCACATTTATGCTTCCTCAGCATTTGAAGGTAGGAATATATATAATGTGCTGGTTCTCCAGCCTTGGGAGCAGTTTGGGATCCAGCCCTGCACTGGGCATCCCAAGGCTTCTGACTGCAAAATAGGTCTTAGAAAATAAAAAAGAACAAAATTATCTTAGTGCTCAAGTTGCTAATTGAAAAGTACCTAAATGCACCTTATCAGAAGTCTGGCTCACTGGTGGAATTCCGTGCTCGGAATTCTTGTGGGCAGCATGTTCTCCGGAACAAAAAATAAACATCTGTTTTAGGAGCCACTACTACATGTTGGACAAAACAGAACTCCATCTTCTAATTATTTACACTCCCAGTGAATGACTGGCTGAGCCTTTTTTACTACTGTGAATTTCTTGGATGATGTTCAAAGTTCTGCTGGACCAATCAATTCAGTACTTTCCTAATTAAATGCTTTAGTGAATGGAGTGTGCTGGCTAAATAGAGAGCTCGCTGGCTGTTAGACCCTCTGAAGTTCTTCTAAAAGCCTAAAGATGAACTCACACAAAAGAATAGCCTGCCTTCACTTACAGTAGGCTGGATTTTTTCCCATTTATTTATTCATTGTTGTCTTCATCGGCAGTGGGAAAATAGGTATGTGTCAGCCAGGGAGCTTCTGCAGTGGGAATGTTGAGCCAAAGTAGCTTTCAGGTAATCTGTCTATCTCTTAGAAGGAGAGGGAAGCCACACTGGCATGTTTGGTGTCAGGGCAATTCCCTGGTAACAGGCCCCATCCATACAGTACTCACTGTGCCTACTCTGCAGCGTGCCAGTCCTGAGACAGTGCTTCGGCTGAAGGGGGGTGTGTGCCTGCACGTGAGTGTGTGCTGAGGGCAGGGTTCCTGACCCAGACTGTACCCTGCAAGGGCAGCATGAGAGACTAATTGTGTCTGCTGTGATAGGATTTTCTGCTGCTCATCTGGCGTCGTTTCTGAGCTCAGTAATGAGGAATTTGGGAAGATCACTGCTCAGTGCAGCTCAAGGGTCACCCACTCTGCAACAGGAGATGGGCCACTTTTTAATTCAAGGGTGCCACTTCCACTTTCATCATTAGGAGAGAGGCTGCTGGATGTAATCACGACACCTCTAAGAACCACCCATGAGTCAGACCTGGCTCAAGGCGTATGCAACGGCATCACGTGCCTGCATTCAGCTTTAATACAGAGACTCTCTTCTCCCCCTTCTAACTCTTCACCCACCCTTCAGATGTAATGCCTAGATGTCCAGAAGAGCAGTGGAACCTCCACCATGCAGTATCTGCTGAATCCACCTTTGTTTTAGAAGTGAAAGTGGTTGTAAAAGCCAGCACCATTTTATGTAATCAGTGTAGACTGCAGTTTTATGAAGTTTGGGCTGCAGTAAGATTTCCTGGTGTCCTCTCTGGCCCACTCACAAAGGATCAAATAGGCTTACTTCCCAGTATTATGAGTTCATTAAAATATCACATTGACTTAGGAAGCAATTATAATTCTAGACAGACAGTCAAAATGATTTTTGGATCCAGGTATGTTTCCCTATTGAAAACTATAGAAGTCCAGATGCCAGGTTGGAGTTGTGGCATGAACACGGTACATATGCTGTGTGCAGACATGATTTTAGCAGCTGAAGTACCTGAGAAGAGATTGGTTTTCCTTCCTTTCACTGGGGTCCTGCAAAGTTACATGTTCTCAGACTAAGGCTAACTGGCAGCAGAGCTGAAATGCATGAAGGACCGTGATATGCATGGGACGTATCTATCTTCCAAATGGCTGTTGATAGCCATACAGGGTTGCTACAATTGATTTTTGCAGCTGTGTTCCATAGCATAGTCAGCCCCATACTGGAGAGATTCAATACACAACCTCACCAGTTCTGCATCTGTTCACAAAATCCTGGAAGCAAAACCCAGAAATAACTCTTGTCCTATTAACTACCTGGTTTGCCTTTGGATTAGAATATCACATTTCACACAGATGTTGAATCCTGTAAAGAACTGTCTTGCTAAGTGCTCTGCCAGAAACCTCTGGCTGCTGGGGCATTGCTAACTCCTTTGAAGGAGCCACTGGAGACAACCACCTGCTACCTGGAGATATCTATACCTGCCACAAGGGTTTCCAGGCCACTGATCCCAAGTAAATTGCACTCCCTTTTCTACAGCCCTGAGCCAGGTACCTAAATCTATTTTTTTTTCCCCAGAACTCTTCTGTAATTACTGTTTCCTCTTGGCATTGGCAGATACTGCCAGCATCTCCAGAGCATCCCATATCCCAGCATTCTACAGTGAGCTGCATCACCTCCAAGAGCCAGGCATGTGACAGTCAGGCAGTGCTCCACATAAAACTCTAAGATCTTACTGAAATTAACTCTGCCTTCCTCCTTGTCTCATGCCCTTCTAATAGGCTGCAGATCACAGCCCTCATTTCCAGCAGAGAACCCAAGTTCTTCAGAGGCATTCTTGGGGGAAAAGATGTTAACTTGTGTGTGTGTTAGTAATGAGCACAAAACAAAAGAAGAGAAAAAACTCCAATCAACCTTTGTTGCTCTGGTTTTTGATCCTCTTTGTTTCACTTAACTATTTGTAGAGTTTATTTCTGTGATCTTATGGATTTGGCCATTGGATGGCTGCAAAGGGCTTATTTGTGGGTGCCCAAGATGTAATGAAGTTTTGTGTTTCAAAAACTGTATTTTTATAGCACAGTTGCTAACCTTCTGTGTCATCGAGCCAGATGGGGTTGGGCTTTCACATGCACACACAAGTGCTGATGCAGGTACAGGCATAAGAGAGGAGTGAGATCCATGGGCCCATACACCCCTGGATGAGACTGAGCTCCCACTGAGCTGTCACGCCAGAGCCTTGACCTGCTTCTGTTCTGAGAGAGTTTTGACAGCACAGAATTATATGGACTGAGTGTTTGATACCTTCTGTGTGTGACAGACTCGGAGACCTTCAGGTGCCGTGATTGATTAGAGTTAGTGAGACTGTAAAAGCACTTTGTGTTTGATTAATGGCTTCCCAGGCAATCAGCATCTTCAATGGTGACACCATTTTTTTTTCATGGTTGTTTATAGTGATTACTGTTACGCTGCAAGTTTTTTATTAATCATTAGGAAGCTGGCTATCCAGGCAACTGGAATTAAATAATTTGTCTGAGAATTCATTATAATCAAAGGGGCGGGCAATTAATGACTAATTAAATCCACTGAGATGCTGTGGGAAAAAAGTGTTAATCTGGTTGCTCAGCTGTGGTGGGAAGTGGACAGATACAGAGCTGTTCAATGTTCATTTGGAAAAGATGACATTTTTGTAACATAATAGGTTACTTAAGCACATCAGTAGTGAACTTACTACAGCTATTCACTGTCCCAGGCACAATAAGCTGAAAGAACCCTTTGGACTCTTTTCCCCAGTCTGGATTAATTACGATGACTGAGGGCTTTGAGAGGTTGCAGATTCCTTTGAGTTAGGAGAAGCATCCAGAAGATGGATTGACTGGCTTAGTTGGTTGGAAAGCCTCTGGAGTGTATGCTGGCTGAAAGATGTAGTTAGATAGGCTTACTCACACACCAGAAAAAAATGGGAGCTGGAATAGCACAACACTGGGATTGTTTGTGGTACTGGGGCAAGACACATTGTGGAAATCAGACCCAGATAATTAGGAAACACAGTAATACTCTTTCAGACTTTTTTATGATCTTGTTTTATCCAGGATATAGTTAGTCAAGAAGAAAACTGTCATCATGATCTTTTTTTTAACCTAGTTCTAGTGGCTTTTCAGAAAGCGAATGCTTATCTGTCACAGTTGCTAAAAAACCATAGTGTATGCGTGACTTTCCTTTTGGCTACTATCTAATTAGATATTCCAGTCATCCCAGTTCATGGTGAGCCAGTGTGTACACTGCAGCTGATAGTGTTACAGCAGAAAAGCCAGGAATGAATCTGAGGAGACTAAAAACTGTGCTTGCCTGGAGTCAGTTCCTGCTGGTGAGGAGAGAGGAATTTTGAAGCTCTTTGCCCAGATCTCTCCTGCTCCTTATAGAAGCTTTCAGGAGAAGCACAGTCATAGCAAGCAGACCCTCAGCATGCTGACATCAGTACAGCTACCTTGATTTCATCAAACTGATGGGGACTATCTAATGTAAATTATGGATCCCCAGTGAAATATACTCTGTTGAGTTGCTTATACCTGGCCATTAGCAAGTTTCGTGGAAATGAGTTCTTTCAGACTCCTCCTTAATTACTCCATTACTTAATTACTGCATGTAGTTATAACACTTAACTAGACAGAAGCCAGAGTCATGAGAAATGGCTGTGGTAAATCCCAGTACAGCTCAGGGAAGTTCATAAGATTGTTCCTAAAAGTTCAGGAAATAAAATTTGACAAATTGGCAATAGGTTTCATAATCACTAGATCCTGACGGAGGAAGATACCCAACCTATCCCATCCTGGTTCAGGGCTGGATAGAAACAGCTTGGCCTCTTTCAATGAGCTGGGCGACCTCAGAGGTTTCTTTTTATCAAGCCCCTGCTTCCTTTCACAGCACATTTGGCGACATAACACGCAGTGGGGTAGGAGGCCAGGAAACAGTCTCTGAGTGGAAAAATCTAGCTGCCCTTTCTATTAACTCATCCAGCAGAATCACCTTCTCAGCAATTGTTAAAGCAGCTGCATTTATATTTTTTTTCTGATGAATTGGCTTCTATGGGCAGACAGAGAATGTTTTTAGTATGTTTAAAGGAAAACAGTGGTTTTAATAATAACTCACTGTTTGCAGAGTAGCATGTGAAAATATACCTTCACAGCATGGGTGTGGCCAGACTGGTCAGACACTAACACTTTCCTTCACACTAGATCTTGGGCTGAAACAGAACTCAGTGTGAACCTGCTGGAGGGCCAACTCCTGGTGTGATGGCCTTAGTCTGACAGCATAAAACCAGTGCTTTAACCCCATCCCTGCTGTGACCAGATGCTTGGGTTTTGCATGTGGCTGTGAGCTACCTGGCCCTTTGTGATAGCACCAAAAGTTCCTTTTGAGATTTTTTTTTTCCCCTCCGGATACAGTACTAGCACATCCATAATGTGTGGTAGATTCTCTCTTAAATCAAAGTTGGTTGTTTTCTTAATAATGCCATATTCTAGTAAGTCTTGTTGTCTGTACTGCTTACTACACCACACTAGATCAGATCAGATCGTATCAATATGGTCCCTCCTGGCTTTAAAATCTGTCAATCTAAGTATACTGTGTTATGAAGCCTCTGTTCAAGTATTTTTAATGCTGTATTTAAAAACAATATCTGATTTGAGGCACTCAGTGTAAAAAACCCAATGTTGTAGGCTGGCTAGTAATAAGAGAAAATGCTGCAATCCCTTAGCCTTACCTTCACACACACAAAAAGAAAGGAAAGTCAGATAAGGACAGATAGTATTTTTATAAGGAAGGAAGCTTTGCAATCTCCTAGTCTGCAGCTGCGGCACCAAAGCAAGTCACCAGGAGCTTTCAAACCTGCTTCAAACTCAGCTGTTGTTTTGATGATTTACTCTGGTTTTCACTCTCACCATTTTTTTCCTCATCTTGTACAATATCGATTGAGGATCGATACAGGATCGATTGAGGGAGTTGGGGTTGTTTAGTTTGAGGAAGAGGAGGCTGAGGGGAGACCTCATCACTCTCTACAACTGCTTGAAAGGGCATTGTAGAGAGGTTGGTGCTGGTCTCTTCTCACGGGCAATGAGCGACAGGACAAGAGGGAATGGCTGCAAGCTGCAGCAGGGTAGGGTTAGGCTGGACATGAGGAAAGAATTCTTCCCAGCAAGAGTGGTCAGTCAGTGGAATGGGCTGCCCAGGGAGGTGGTGGAGTCCCCATCCCTGACTGTGTTTAAGAGCAGATTAGATGTGGTGTTGAGGGATCTGGTGTAGTGGAGAACTTGTAGAGTAGGGCTGATGGTTGGACTTGATGATCCCAGGGGTCTCTTCCAACCTGAATGATTCTATGATTCTATGAATAAAATCTCCATGCCTTCGTGGCTTACTGGGATGCAGAAAAAGACTACAAAGGGCACTCACAGAATTTGTTTCTAAGTAGTTGTATGGGAATGCCCAGCTTCTGTTCTCATCACAAACTGGGACGCACTTAGGTTTCTAATTTTTTACTTATTTTCACAGAAAAAAATGAGATTCAGATACTTTGCCCCTGAAGACCTGACTAGTAGAAATGGGAAATTCAGCAGTAAAAGCCCAACCTGACCCTGATGGAGAAACACATAGACTCGTCTCCTTATTGGGAATACAGAGGAGAATTAAAGTTGTAGCAGTTCTGCAGGACCATACTGGGGCAAACCCCAAATACTCTGCTAACGCTGTTCAATTTCTTGTACTTGTTTTAGCAACACTGAAGCAGCAGGTGCTGAAACTGCAGCCCTTTAATTTTATTGAATGAAGGCTGCTGCTTTTGAACACTAAATACTGCTATAAAGATAAACCATCCAGTTGCAATGCCCTGGCAAAGGCAGCCAGAATCCCTGGGTCAGGAACCCACCTGATGCCACTCAGCAGGCAAGGGGTAGTTGTACCTCTGCACAGCATCAGCGTTCCTGTCGTGTTGTGTTGGGCATTGCCTCGCACCCCAATGCCACAGTTCACATTCAGACCTCCACAAAGCCCAGCAGCTTTAGATGCCTGAGCCTCCTGGCCCCTGCCCATGAAAGGCGCTGTGGCTGGTGGCAGCAGGCAGGGGAGGCAGCAGGGGCTGGCACAGACCTGGAAAGGGCCAGAGCACCACAGGGGACAAAGTCTCTCAAGTGCATCCAGGTGCCCACAAAGGCTCCTTTACTAATCCGAAACAGAGAAGGTGGATTCTATAGGAATCGGGCTTTGACCTGAAAACATTTCAGCATCCAGAACTCTGGATGGAGACTTGAAGCAATGTTTGGCACTCAAAATATTTGCTGGCTGCTGTTGGGATGATTTTCTGATGCCCAGGGATCTAGATAAATTATCGCTGCCGTTTGAGATGGAGGCCTTATTCTTACTTCCAAGTCAAAGCTGGGGAAGCATTTTGCTCAGCGCTCTTATTAAACAGCTGCCCTATCATGTACCAGACCTGGCTACACTGTCCACATCATCTGTAATCTGCTTCAGGATCAAAACTATTTCTAAGACAGAGAAAAAGGTCTCAGTTAGGTTTCACAGGGAAAATGATTGTTGCAAACCTTCAATTTATAGCTTCTTCCTCTCTTTAAATTCACATTTGGATACGAGTACTGCAAATCTTAGCAGAAGACGTGTAGCCCTTGATGGTTTTCATGTCAAGCTGTTGGACTCCATGAAGTGACAGGAGAATTTCATCCTTCATTTTTAAAAACTGGGTTTCTGGTTAAGAAACAATTTAAAAATGAGGCCAACTACACTCAGAAAAGCAGGGAAAAACTGCAAGGCAAATAAAAAGATACCAAACTCATTGTATGCATAAAGGTCTGGTGGCTTGTGAAACGTTCACTTTTGGGCTGACAGCATTGTGGAATTCAGCTGAAAAGGTGTATAAACTAACATATGGAAGAAAAAATAGGCTACAATCTCCTTGCTGTATCTCCTGAGCGCACTCTATCACTACTGATGCCATATTTTATAATTCCTAGAAAGCATAGTTTAGGGGTCAAGAAAATGCAACGATGATTTCAGAGGAGAGACTTAAGTCTGTTTTAGCCTAATTTCTGTGTTGTTGTTCACAGGATTTCTATGAAGCTATCTTGAAAGTTCTTGGAGAAGAAGATGAAAATGAACAGGGAGAAGTTAAACTCAAGCAGGGTTTAAGTGAACTCCCTGAAATTTATGAATTACACCAGGACATCCTGGGAGAACTGGAAGAAAGAGTCCTTAAATGGCAAGTATAGAATGGCATGGTTTGATGGCCTTAACATACTCTTCGCAGCAGGCGGGTGAACTCGTCAGCGTTCCCTCGACCCCACTGGCAGGGAGCCTGGGATTACAGCAGAGATGAAAGGAGCAGAACGTGAACTGCTTTGGCAGTTTTTGCACACAGGGAGGCAGGAGGTAAATCTAGAGGCTGCCAGGCTAAGGAACCAAACACTGAAACATTTGCCCAGTGTACAGCCTGTTACTCCAAAACGGCCCATCAGTCAGTGCGAGGACAGCCTGCTTCACAGGCATTGTCCTCTGGTGCCACTTCAGAGTCATCACTGAGTAGCTAAAAACTCATTGCCTGAGGGTCACAGACTCATGCCATGGAAGGCAGGAACTGCAGACATCAAAACTGATCCCAAAGAAGGTCATCTGCTTACAGAAATCTACATAGCAACTTGTATAGCTCTCAGATAAGCAACCCCCTGGGCTCCCAGCGCTGAGGTAGGGCTTTGCACAGACCAGGCTTCCAAGGCAAACAGACACTGCCAGCCTGCTGAGGGACTGCACCTAAGCCAAACATCCTCGCAGGGCAAATTCATTCAGTGAAGGAGACCTCTGACTCAAGCCAGGCTGCCAGGCCCCATCTGTCAGACTGCTGGAATAAGAATGGCCAAGAGAAATTCCTTCTGAAGACCCAAGCTGATTAAACCACCAGTAGCCAGCTCAGGCCCTGGCTTTGACTTGAACTATTATGCCTCTGACAGCTTATAGTAGACTATGCAGCCCCACACCTCCACCCTGCTGGACTCCACTGCCACTGAACAGTTAAAGACGTCAGGAGAACCTTTCAGTAACAGCCCTAAATGCACAGCACAGCTCTCCCTGTTAGCCCTGCACTTTCAAGCCAAAGCACACAAGAAATGAAAGGCTAAAGGGAACTGCAAATCGGTTCATGTCCACCAAGGGACTGTTGCAAATGGCAGAAACACTTAAAAAAATGTAATCAGTGATTTATGATTTATACACTCGTAACACAAACAGAAGTGGTGTTTCCAGCTGGGATCTAAAATGACTTGTTGTGTCCTAAAGAAGCCACAGCCTCACGGCCCTACTCTAGCATCATGCTGCCTTTTTTCTAAGGCAACAGGGAAATGACAGGAAGTACCCTAGGAATTCTGTGCAGATCTACTCTGTGGCACTGGGAAAAAAGACGGCTGTGCTGCAGATGGTGGCACAGGGCTGCACTCATATAGGCTCCCAGGTCACCACCATCCTAGAACCTTCCAGTAAGCCCTTCCCTGTGTCTGCACTCCCCCAGACACTCTGTTACTCCAACATCCCCAGGAACTTTCATTCTTCTCTTAACTATGATTACTCTTTTGCAGTCTCAGATTTTGTCCTGTTCTTTCCTTGTACATGCTCCATAAATGTTTCAATACAGTGCTACTGGGTGCTGAGGCAGATGACCATGGGGCACTGCTGAGAAGGGGGAAAAAAAGGAGAGCTCAAGATAGGATGTCACAACTGAAGATGTTCTATTATGCCCCACAACCAGCGGTCAAAGCACTGCATCAGCTGGCAGTCTGTTTAGAGAAGCAGAAGCTGTGTCCAGAAAGGACACATTCTCTGCATCAAGGGCACACGGTGCTGCTGTGGCAAAGCCCCATCCAAAGATCAGCCCCTCCTGGTACCCATTCTACAGCAGCCTGTTTTGTTGCCCAGCATGTCAGTGAAGCAGTCCCTTGTTCCTGCCATGGATGGTTAGACTGCATGAACTGAAAGGTCCCTTCCGACTTGGACAAGTCTTCGGTGATTCTACAATTTAACCTGGGCTTTAGCTGCACAATGTCCTTAGCTACTGGGGGTCTAATACAATGAGAAAGAAGTAGGGCCTTTCTTTCTTTTTCAATTATTTATTTATTTGCTGCTTCTTCTCTTTCTGTGGCCTTAGGGAGGAACACCAGAATGTTGCTGATGTTTTTCTCTCCAGAAAATCAAGGCTGAATCACCACACAGCATACATTATGCAGTTTGACAGGAATTTGGCTTTGCTAGATGAAACCTGCCTTAAGTATTCCCAACTGGCTACCAGAATTGAGGAGTTTGAGGTAAGGCTCCCATGGGTTTTTAGCTGCATGGCTGTGCCACAGGGCTTACTCAAAAATATTTTTCCTGGAACTCCACCAGCGTTCACAGAGGGTTGAGACATCCTGGTGCTAAAACTGGTGAGGTAAGATGCTCACATGTGCATGATGTGTTTCTGTTTCTGTGTCTGTGTTTGTTGGCCACACACCCCTGTGCGTGCACACAAAATGTGTGTTTGTGAATCTACAGATCTGTGAGTATGTTTTGCCGAAATACGTGCTCATAGTGGAGTAGCTTCTCAATTATATATTAACTTATTAAGCTCTTTGGGTATGTGTTAGAGTTAATAACTGTTGTTGTTAGTGTTGTTATTGTTGTTATTATTACCATCTCTTCATATTGTTTCTTTTTTCACCGCATTTTCCATCGTTCCTTTTGTACTGGGTCCATACAGGATGAAGTTAGGGTTAGCCTGTGGAGATGCTTAGTTCCTGGCATCAATCAACCCACATCTTTACAATTGCATTTCTCTGCATTATTAAATGCCTGTTAACTGCTTCCTCTGTTTACAGAGGATGTTGTGACAGGCAGCACTGAATTGCACAGGAAGACACAAACTCCACCGACCAGACAGACACAGGGTTCTGTAACCTATAGGCCCGAAACATCTGGCCTTGTAGCAAGAAGTATCTATTTTCCAGTTGTGTTAACTTAGTCATCTGTGCTGAATAACTGAAAAATGCCATCAAGATATATGTGACAGAAATTACCTGATTCCTGATGACATTTTGAAGCACTAGCAATGTGGCCACCTCACAGAATCCCCAAAGCAGAAACGCGTATGCGGATGGGACGGTTCAGTTGGGCTACACTGACTCTAGCGAGCTGAAATGGTTAAAAGCTGTGCTGCTTTACAGTGGGTCTAGAACCTGTGTTTCTTATTCTCTTTCTCTGGTAACATAAATAAAAACGTTTATTTGGGTGGCAGAGGGGCTGTAAAGACAAACAAGTGATGGGACCTTAAGGGTTATTTAGAATGCCAGCTCTACGGGGTATGGATTGTGTTCTTCTCTGCAGCACATGTGGAATATTAAGGATAACAATGAATTTCAGAAGACATTTGGAATTCAGCCTTTACAAGTGGATACCTTGCAGTCACCACAATTATTTCCTGTTAGCAGTTGAGGGAAGCTCTGATGGCTCACACTGCTCTGCACATGGACTTGGCAAATGCAGACTCTCTACTGAGAGCCTTTATTCCCTGCATCTTTCCCAGCCACATGCCTGTACACCGCTGTCTTAGCTCTCAACCCTGAGAATTAGCTCTTATTTCTAAGAAAGCAAATGAGGCTTTTCCTAGGATGCCATCAGTAGGAGCTTGCCCTAGAATCAGTGAGTTCTGTAACTTCTTACCCTCTTGCATGCATGCATATGAACACAAATGAGGGGGAAGTATCTCTCAGTCCTCTCCTATTGCAAGTTTTTAAAGCATGTCAACAATTAGCTTTCCAGTCAAACACATAATTTAGGGCCTCATCTTATTTCTGGCACCTTTGACTTGAGTATGGGGGACTGGGAATGCTCAGCACAACCCTGAATGCACATTTGGTGAGAGCAGTCAACCAATTAAAGGAGTAACATGTAACATCTCTTCTGCCTTGGAAAAAGCCCTCTCTTGCCAGCCTTCCTTTAAACAAGTCACCTTTCTGTTCTCTTTGTCCATTCACAAGTGGCAAACACTTTGGAAATGTCAGTCAATGGACATTGAAACACCATGAAACTCAACTGAGTTTTGTACTTAAATTCACCACCGAACCACTTGGGAATGATGCCATAGAAAAGAAACCATTTACAGCACTTTGTAGTCACAAAGACAACGCCCCCGAGCAAGCTGGGTGAATCCAGAATGGTGCAATGGAATTTGTGCATGCAACTGGTAGCAAAAAATTTCATAATACACATCTGGTGGAAATGACGGTTTGCTGCTGAACTCACACAGCCCTGAACTTTGTGTTTCCTTTCCCTTCCACTGAGGACAGCAGAGCTCCAGTGGCAGCCCTCAGAGTGTGAAACACCAGCTTTTGAAAGTGGTGCAGCGAGTCTTCCAGTACCGTGTGCTGCTGACAGGTCAGTAAAATCACTCTCAAAGGTACTCGGTGGAAACCCTCCCATGATGTCCTGTGCCTTCACTGTGCCACCCATTGACGCCAACGTAGTTAAAATAGCGCTGAAGCAGTGTGGGATCTCCTGGGAACTCCAATATGCTTAGTACAGGATTCGGGAAATATCAGGGAGCCTGGGAAGCAGCAGGAACTTTTTCAGCACAGCCATGCTGAAAGGTCACCAAAAAGTGTAAAGTCAGGTGCTTTTAGCTGTTCCTTCTTGGGTTTTTCCTTCTGTGAATTAGGAGAGTCAGAGTTAAACCTCAGTGCCAACAAACATGTTTGATTTATTTATATCCAGGGCAATTATCAGAGACAGTAGGGGACAGTAGTTCCCAGCAAGTGGACTCTGCACTGCATCCTGTGTGGCAGTGGCAAGCTTCCCTCTCTGGCTTCCTCTAAGGGCAATTATCCAGACTTGTGGGCTGTGGTACTTAGCAGTCTCACCTCATCCTTAACAGTGGCTTTAGTGCACGTACACAAATACTGCATCTAAGAAAAACGAGTTGGCACGTGCCCACCAGAAATACTCTGACTGAGCTACATTTTCTCTGCCCATTTCTGTGGTCCACAATGTAAACTGCAACATGAAGCATGTCATTTTGTGAGAGAAATGGAAGGGTTTGGGCACAGCTCCAGCAATTAGATTCTGTCTAAGCTTGAAGCGGCTTGAGCTCCTCCTTGTCCCAGATGCTGGCACTAACTGGGAAAATGAAAGCTTTTGTGTGTAGCGAGGTAAAATCTGCTGGATTAAGATACTCCAGAAAATAGGCTTCCTGCTTCAGCTCTTTACTTCAATAAACCAAGCCCCTCTTTGTCAGCTAGGACAGGGCAAGTCTGAAACAGTGCAGTTGTTCAGATTCTTTAGACAGCATTAAAAAAATTGAACTATGCCAGTGTACTTGTGTGTTCCTATCTGGCTGTTTCTACCAGATAAGGAAGGGTATTTTATGAGGACATGGGTTGCCAGTGCACTACAGCCAAAAGGAGTTGCCCGCTCAGTTAAATGTCCATAGCCAAGGACAGAGCTTGCAGTTGTGAAAAGGAAGACTGAATATTGCCTGACAGATAACACTGCACAGCTCCTGCCTGCCTGCATACAGGCAGATGCTTTCCTGAATGCATGTAAAAGCCAGGTAGATTTCAGGATGCCAGGGAGTGCACAGCACTGGAACGATAAATGTATATGGATGGGACATTGAAGGGAATGGATATCCATGCACTGCACCATTCTCAGCACAGAGGCTTAGCTCTTGGATGCAGAATTTGGGAGCCTGGATTCATCAGAAAGATAAGAATGAAGTATTTCAGGATTAGGCTTTTAAAATGCTGGCACTCATATACTACAGTCATTAAAAGCATAAAGACCCAGAGAAAAGATGGATGATCAAAGGCAAGTAGTCCAAATAAAACTAAAAGCTTTGTATATAATGCAAACATAATTCCTGTAAATGTAAGCCATGCTGTGTATATTTTATAGAACATATTTCAGAATGCGACTGAGTTCAGCAGTAATCATGGAACTCTGCATGTACAGGACCAGGGTCTCCTTCTTGTGTCTCTAAAATTCGTATCATTCATTTACTATAAATATAGAAAATCAGTCATTACAGCCAACACCATTCATTCAGATATGAAAACAGCATTCATTCGAGGAGCAATAATTTGTATCGCTGTGCTGCTCAGCAACTCTCTTGCTTGAGAAACAAGGAAAGATTTTTGTCACACTGCTTATTTGTTTATACCTGCTAAGCTACTTGGTGAGTTCATAGAATCATAGAGTCATTTAGGTTGGAAGAGACCCCTGGGATCATCAAGTCCAACCATCAGCCCTACTCTACAAGTTCTCCCCTACACTAGATCCCTCAACACCACATCCAATCTACTCTGAAACACAGTCAGGGATGGGGACTCCACCACCTCCCTGGGCAGCTGATTCCACTGACTGACCACTCTCTCTGGGAAAAACTTTTTCCTCATGTCCAGCCTAACCCTACCCTGCTGCAGCTTGCAGCCATTCCCTCTTGTTCTGTCGCTCATTGCCCNAGCTCCAGCCACACTGCCCCAAGCCTGTAGCCATCCATGGGGTTGTTGTGGCCCAAGTGCAGGACCTGGCACTTGGCCTCATTGAAGCCCATGCCATTAACATTGGCCCATCTATCCAGTCTGTCCAAGTCCCTCTGTAGGGATATGTATCAATGCTCTTGCATTGATTCTCAAAGCAGAACGCAGTAAGAGATGAGTTTTGCTTTGGAAAGAGGCTTTATACACTTAATTATTTGAGAAGAAAGTGATATGGAGCATTACTGTGGATGTCACATCTCTGGAGGTGTTCAAGGCCAGGTTGGACAGTCTTTGAGCAACCTGGTCTTGCGGGAGGTGTCTCTGCTTATTGCAGGAGGGCTGGAATGTGATGATCTTGAAGGTCTTTTCCAACCCAAACCATTCTATGATTCGATGGTTAGGATTTCATGTTTTAGCTAATAACACTACAAATTATGTGGATCTGTATTCTGATTACTGGGTATCTGGTGCTTATTTGATTTTTTTCTACAGATTACTTGAATAATCTTTGCCCTGATTCTACAGAGTATGAAGCCACACAAGGTAAAATGAAATTAAATTCTGCTTTGCTAACTCCACTTCTAAAGAGGTACAGGATCTATACTGGTAGTACATGGAAGATTATTATTTTCCAGATTTTGTGTTAATAGCTTAGATGTAAGATCTGTAAGAACTCAGTACTAATACAGCTAAATTATTTAGGGCAAGAACCTTTTCATTTTCTCATTAAAGCGTGGGCTCCCCATGGTTTTGACATGATGAACTTACAGAAGAAGAAATTACTGTCTTTACAAGCAGAGTGCAGATCCTGTAGTTCTGCCCCAGCCACTGGGGAAATCCTAGTCCTCTTTGGCTCTGTCCATGTTTGGCTGGTCACTGTGAAGTCAGTTGGGATGGCTCCAACTGCTACGCTGTGTGGCATTATGGTGTGTCTGCTGTGCTCTGTGACCTTTGGAGAAACCCAGGAGGTTTTAATCATATGTCTGTATTCTGGAATCCTTAAGCCTAAGTAAACTTGAAAAACATTGCATAAAAACGAGTTCTGCACAATCAGGAACAAATCCAGCTGTTCAGCTGCTAACACCATCCTTTCCAACACATCAGGTGTCTCACTCCCACTGAAGTCACAGCAGGGTTTAGCTGTGGCCTCAGTGGGAGCTTCCAGGCTGGGGTAAGTGGGAATAACTTTGCATTAATGAAACCAGTTCAACTCTCTGTTACACTGTGTAATCCAAACCAGCTCACAGCAGGAAGGTCTGACTGAAGGTCACTCCATTCTGACCAAGAGTCTTGGACAAGATTTAGGACCCTAGTCACTGACAGTCTTCACCAGTAATTTAAACAAGGCCAGGACAGACACGCAAGCCCTGTGCCCACAATTGCCTCTCCTGGCTGTGGTTAGCACACACTGGTCACGTTTCTGGCCAGTGATAGCTACCATGCTCCCAGATTTTGCATAGAAACAGATTCCTTTGCCACAGAAGAAGACTTTTGAGCTAAAGACCTGAGCCATGTTATGCCACTGCTCTCAGGACCAGCAAACATACCCTGGTCCAGGTTAATTGCCAGCGGAGAATCCAGGTGTTAATTCATGTCACCACTTCATACACACTTCTGTTGGAAAGGGATGACCTGTCCTTGCCCTTGGCAGGAAGGGGAAACTGATCACTTTAGATTCCCATGCTTTTGGATGGCTAAAACTGGGTTACATCAATCAATCCTTACCACAACCTCCAACTGTCAAAAGTCTATGACCAGAATACATCGCAAAAAGATGTTGTGCCATGCTAGGTGCTTAATAGGGATGTCAGGAGCTCTCGTGGTCAGCACAGCTGTGATGCAGAGTTTCACACAGGAGAACAGTGAAGGGAAGAGGAACTGGCAGCACTGTGCCGTGCTTTAAATTTGCTGGGCAGTTGCATTCTGAAGGTGCCAAAGAAGTTAAAGGAGTTGCCACTGCTGGGATTGTTCTTTGCTTTATTTTTTTTAAAGATGCCCTTGGAAACAGAAGGGACTTGGGTTATTTTCCAATTCATTTATGTGATTTATGGTGTTTGTTTTGCTTCACCCCTAGCTGCCTTATTCATTGTTTCTGAAATCACAGACCGAGCCAATGACAGCATGCTCCAAGCGGTGAGTCCTACCCTGACACATGCTCTACTTACTGGTAGTGTCTTTTCTGCACATCTCCTCAAGTGAGTGCATATGTCTACTAAATTCTGAAGCCTCTTCCAGGCTGAGACTCGAAGGTTTATCCAGATCTGCTTTACAGTACTGCAGAAAAGGGGTAGGTCTTACACCCTCTAGTGCAGCTGGGTAAGATGTATGTCACTGTTGCAAGCAGCAGAACTTTTTCCCCCTTCTTCAGGTTGCTGGAATGATTAGGTGGAACAATAAAGGGAGAGACAAGAATTTTCATGGCTTTATGTGTAGCCTGGAATGTTTTTAGATATGAAATGTTGAAGACATCACGTATGTACTGTCAAAAATAAATTCTGAGTTCTTTTACATAATTTTTCCACAATTCCAGAATCCCGTTTTCCTTCAGAAGAAAAAGCCATGGTTTGTAGTATTGCAAATGATTACACAACCAAACAGACTGGGCAAGACCTTCATAGGTTAGAGCTCATGTCTGAATTCAGATTTAGGTATTTAAATAAGTTGTATTGTTTTCCAGAATAACAACCAGTTTCTGTAAGCTCAGCATCATTTATTAATATCACTTTCATGATAGTAGAATCCTAAGGTACTGGCAAAGATAGACTGCAGATAGCTGGTCTCATCCTCATCAGTTTCCAAGGTTCTAGGTCTGATTTTTGTTTAAGATGATAGTTTTGTATTGACACCACTAAGAAGCATGTTGGGAGGCACAGGAGGCAGCAGAGACGGTCAGATATAGGATCTGTATCAGATACAGCAGGTTCCAGAGGAATTCAACTTGAGGACCTTTTGATAACTAAAGGCAGTGCCTTTCTTTTTGTCATATTAGCCACCCACACCTGCAGCTAAAGTTGCTCTTGGGGCCGTGTTTGCCTTAGCTGCACACCCCTAGCTTCCAGCTCAAGTAGAAAGAAGTGCCTACAGTCTGTGCAGTCTAATGAAACGTTACTCAGTAAGTCCACAGTTTCAGAGTCACTCTGTAGAGAGGCCACATTACAGTTCTTTTTTTATGATACAACTCTAGGTTTGTCAGACCTAGAAAGTAGTGGTAATACAGGACAAAATGTCAAAAAAAAAAGCTATTTTAATGCATTTCTTTTCAAGGCCTTTAGATTACCAAGGAGTATGTGCAGTTGCTAAGGAAGATGTTGACTATTGTGTGGATTGTGTTCAATAGCATCTATGTTAGAGAACAAAGCAAGTCATTCTGGCATCTGCATTTCATCCAATAGTGAGTGGTTACACTGAAGTGCCTCTTTCTCAAAAGGTACCTCCTCTGAAGTATTTTATCACTGAATTGGGTTGCAGGGATTTCAAGTGATTGGGAAAGTATCATATCTTTTGGGAATCTTTCACATCTTATTTCTCATCTGAACATTGTTGAATTTAACATCCTGCATTGGGATTTTGCTGTGCCTTTGCTAAATTAAAGATCTCTTTGGCACTGGAAACATCCTTCCTTCTGGTTAATTACAGATGGCATTCAGTTCACTTCTTCATTTTTTCATTTACTGAGCAGAGAGGGTTGTTAATAATCCCTCAGGCACCAAAACATGAAATCCAAGAGACAAAGAGATGGCTGGGCATCAATGCAGACAAAGGGAAGAAATAAAATGTCAACCCTTGTTAGTAAGAGCTTGTTTTCAGGGAGGATTTTTAAGGTTGAAGGAATGAATGCTCAGGAATTGGTAGGGAAGGACACGCTACAGCTATGCACCAGCATTGCTGAGTCAGCATATTCCCTTTAACGCCTTTGCCCGCTGGCTGCAGGGGAGTGGAAACTCTGGGTGACAGACTGTGTGACATAGTATAAAAATGCAGTAGGTCAGTTAGATGAAGGATGTTTTTATGTCACAGCTTGGGAAGTAAGAATGAAAGAGTATCAAAAGCCAAGGTGCCCTTCATCTTCTAAAATCAAAGCAAAACCCGTGCTTTGTCTAGAGAAGTAGAAGCATCTGTTTGCAGCAAATGAACCCAGAGCCAAGAACGTCGACTTCTGCTCACATCTGGAAATCTCTGCTGCTCAAGTTGTCTTTGATGTGTGTGCCAAGGTCACAGATAGAGCCCGTGTGTTCATGGGCTGTTCCAGAGTACCAAGTTCAGTGAGCTTGTCAGCAGACAGCCTGAACACCTTTGCTGAGTGTAAACTACCAGCTACACTGGTACAACTCTTTGGTTCCTTACTCTCATCTTTATTTAAAGATATGTTGGGTACCAGCACAAACTATTTTGTCATCAGCCATGATAGGACAGGGACAAAAGTTGGAAGGGAAGTCGTTGTAGATTAAGTCGTAGTTGCATTACAGCCAAATATAATGGTGAAGGAGGAGAAGGGAAGGAGAGAGAAATAAGCATAACAGAAGAGCAAGATGCAGGCAAACAATGATGTTCATACGGACTAATTCTGAATGATGTTCAGCATTGACAGCACTAGATAGTAGTTCATTACTACATAAATACTACTCTGTTACCAAGACAAAAGGACAGATGTGGATTGCAGGAAGAATGTCATCTAACAAGCCTAGAGTTGTATCATAAAAAGAAATGTAATCTGCCCACTCTACAGAGTGACTCTGAAACTACAGACTTGCTGAGCAAAGTTTTTAACAGGTTTGATTCTGATTTTCTTTCTCCCCAGGCAAAGAGTTTATAATCTTACTTTTCCAATACTAGGGCATTCTTTGTACTAAAATCATAGAATCATAGAATTGTCTAGGTTGGAAGGGACCTTTGAGATCATCTAGTCAAACCATCAACCTAACTGATAAAAAACCAATAATCCATCACCAAACCACATCACTGAGCACTGTGTCACCCCATCTTTTAAATCCCTCCAGGGATGGTGCCTCAACCACTGCCGTGGGCAGCCCATTCCAAGGCTTAATAACCCTTTCAGTGTAAAAAATTTTCCTGATCTCCAATCTGAACCTCCCCTGGCGCAACTTTCCTCTTATCCCATCGCCTGTGACTCGGGAGACAAGACTGACCCCTGCCTCTCTACACCCTTCTTTCAGGCAGTTGTAGAGAGCGATAAAGGTCTCCCCTCAGCCATTCTGCTCCCCACCCCTATCTGCTAGCTCAAGGGTCGGGGTACTCCAGGAACAGCCTACTCTGCTACTAAAGACTGAGGTAAAGAAGGCATACAGTACCTCAACCTTCTCCTCATTCTTTGTCGCTATCTTACCTCCCTCATCCAGTAGAGGATGGCGATTCTCGTATAATAAATATTTAACCATAAAACTGAGATCTCAGGAAAAGCTTGCACAGTAATCTCAGAGCTTTTGGGAGACCTTTATCAGGGGTTGATAACTGTAAGAGCTCAGTTCTTGGCAGATCAAGGACACACATCTTTATCTGGCACCTGTGCTTCCTTAGATTTCACTCAGATTTATGAGAGATTTGTATGAATACTTTTCTGAAGTTAGAAGCATAAATTATTGGCCAAAATCTATTTTTTTCTGTTACATGACCATGCAATGATTTTATCTCCACTAAGCCATGCTTTAATTTGAAGAGCATCACCATATCATCTGTGTTTTACAGATGTCACAGACTGTATAAGAATTGCTATTAATAATGTCTCTGTTGGAACAATTTCATTCCAAACTCCACACAGTTTTTTACCCTTCATTTTTATCCCACCATCAGAGCACATCTGCTCTTCTTCAAAACTGTGGCCTGGAGGAGATGAAACAGAATTTCCTCCTTTCCCATCTGTGTGAACGCTGTGGGTTTTGTGAAGGCACAGGTTCCTGCTAATCAAGTTCCATATTCTGCTAAATCAGAGATTGTTCTTCTGCATTAATATCCCATTCACAAAAGCCACAACTGACAGGTTCTTTTCTCTCTGTCAGATTTGAAATAACTTTAAATACATTCTTTGCATTAAAGGAGTTACTGTAATTACAGAACAAACTGAAAAATGCCACCCAAGACAGAGCATTGATAACTCATCAGGTACCGGGCTGAAGTTCTAAGCAATATTTTAGGCTTGGCATATACCTGGAATAAGAAAGATTTCTGCTTCCACATATCAACTCATCAAACTACACCCCAAAAATCTGACAGGAGCACTGAATTATCATTTCTGCAGAATATCAATGATTCATTATTAGCTTTTTTGGGTTTATGGCAGTAACACTCCAGCAGTTTTTCCCTAGCAACTATTAACCCCGGACTTTCAGACACATTATGATACGATCTCCAGGGCATTTTAATCGGCCAGGAAAATATTAGTCGCAATTCACAGATGTGCAAATAGAGGCACAAGGCATACCATCACCGCATGGCATTAGGTGTGTCTGCAACTCTAGGAGACACTCAGTACTTGAACTAAGCAGGGTTTGTATTGCTCTCTGCACTTCTACAATCTGTTACAGCCCCTGAGATGCTGAGGGCTATAAATCATTGCTGCTATTAACAGCTGCTGAATTCCTGAGGGAGGCGTTCCTGCTGCACAGCCGTAATGATAATATGATGGAAGCTGCAGGTCACTACTAAGATGGCCAGAGAAGGATTTCAGCTACCCACATCTCCAGTACTTGTTGGGTGGAGCTTTGTTTTCATTTTTTAATCCTAGCTTGCAAAGGGTAGATGAAAGGAGTATGAGGATAGTTTTAAGGAGAAGGAAGAAACTACAGAAACAGGAAATTATAGGGGTAGGGAATCTATACGCCCCTCAGCTGCCCGCATTTGGACATAAAACACTGTCGTTCACATGTGATGGCTGTGTGACTTCCTGCAGGAAATGAGTCTGATACATTTCTGTCCATTTCCTGGTGAACATGTGTCCATATTGCAAACATCAGCATTACAACAGGCGCCTCTGCCAGCAGCCGTAGGAAAAGCTGAGGTAGAGCTGAGCTACAGCAACTTCCCACTCTCACAGAAACCCCAATGAGTAGCACTAGCATTGGCCATGATTGTGCTCACAGGAGGGCACTGTGGTTTTTGCAGCCGAGGAGCAGGTTTCCATTGTGGAAGCTGTCAATTTGACAAGTTTTGCCTGGGCTAAAATACCCTTTAGTGATGGGAAAGTCCTTTGCAAATGTCTTTTGCAAGTGTCAGCTGTCCCATGTTCCCTGGTATTTCCTGTGCTTTTAGTTTATACATTCTGTTTCCATTTTGCTGGCCTACAGCAGTATTTTAGAAGTGACCTGAAAAACTCCATTTGTTACTTCCTGCATTGCCAAAGAGATACTTGATGGCTGAAAGTCTTGCAAACGGGTTAACTGCCAGTTCTACTGCACGGTCACAACAGAGCCCTGTGCTGGTCAAGGCTTGTAGGTGTTTCCATATGCTTGATATGCAGTTACTGATTAAGAGCTAAACTTAGACTCATGCTAAACAAGTGTAATATTTCATTAGGGCAGTAACATAAGGAGGTATTGCAGGCTTATCTCAAAAAGCAAGCCGAGATAGGTACATTAATTACGTTAGCTGAAATCCAGGGTAAATTAGCCTTGAAAGACCATCGTGTTGACATGGATATGCTCCTTCTGGTATCTGTGATGGCTTTCTTAATTAGCTGATTCCATATACAGCACTGATTTGTATCAGGCAGATACACTGTACGATCTAATCGAGTCTAACTATCTTAATGCCAGTCAATGGATCATGGGAAAACAGACCATAATCTGCCATAGCAGAAAACTGCAGTCAAAGGATGCCAGGTCATGAAGCTGTATCAGATACGGTCCTTAGGCTGTAGTTTATCTGGGTGTGTAACTGAGGATTCAGGATATAATGGCTAACTTAGACCAGAGATCCACAATTTTTAGACATGTGGTGGCAATGACTCACTGCTGCTGTGCAGCCCGTTTTACTGTTCTAATCAGACAAAACTACAGCTGAATCCTATGTACAACCTCACCTGCTAAATTCAAGGAGATCTGAAAAGACTCTAGTAATATTGCAAAGGTATAGACATCCCTTCTTCCTCCTTTGCACGTTCATCCAATCCTATCTTTTATTTTATGAGAGCACAGGCTCAGCTACATTAATTTTATTTACCATCTTCATAGATAAATTCAGAAAGAATGGGCACTGCCACATGCCAGTGCCCACTGACTGGCTGTGCTTCAAGGCCAGGTAGGCAGTTAAAAGTATCAGAGTTTGATAATGAATTTCCTGATCCTTGCAAAGCATGAAAAGAGGGATGCAGCTTCATTACTTGCTTCCTAGTTAACCTTCTAAATCCCCTGTTGCAAAGCAAATAACCTCCAGATAATCCTAGCAACAGTCTTACAGTATCAAAGCATGCTTTGGGTTATCTGTGGCATGCCACTAACACACAGGCCTTTGAAGCAGATACTGTACTTTGCTTCCAGTTTATTGGTTCCCAGAGCAGGGAAGTCGGTTATGAGGCCAATGCATAAAGACCGTATGGAATTAGCAGGCCCTGTTGAAGGTGAAATGAGGCATCAGAGGTAATGGAAGTGTAGAAAGAAGGTCACAGCAGATGCAAATGCAGGTGATGAAGTTTTATAAGACCTGTAAGGCTGGAAGGAGACTTTCTGTGTGTAAAATCCCTGGGCTCAGTTCCCTCCAAAACCTAATAGCAAAATACTGCTTTTAGAGAAATAAAATGGTGAGGAGGGGTGAGGGAAGGTTTCCCTGCTTGTCTAAAGAACTGTCGTCATGCAGTCTCCTAAAAGCTGTTTCTCTCCCCCAGGAAAACTTGCAGAAGCTGGTACACATCGAGCACAGTGTGAGAGGGCAGAGCGGCCTCCTCCAGCCAGGAAGGGTGAGTGCTGCAGGCAGACCTGTGCTGATAAGGGCATTGTTTCCCGCCAGCTTTATCTCTGATTGTGTGGATGGCCAGATTTCGGACGCCTACAGGTGGTGTTTGCTGAGCCACTGTGATAAGAGTTGGAGCACTGGTTTGTGTAAAAAGCCATCACTCTGGCAGTGTGCAAAGAGATGTGCTGAGACCCTCAGGCTGGGAAAGACATGCATTGCCTCTGCTTTTACACAGAGCAGCCGTTGGACTTTTCCCTTTAGCGTCCTCAGCCACCCCATATCTAGTGAGTTCTGATGGAGCTGCTGTTTTCCTCCCTACATACTCCTGTTGAAAAGCTGCAACACTAGCAGGAATCACTTGCAGCCTGGGAGGTTCAGAGTTTTTTTTGGCTGAGTAAGAACCTTAAATCAGAGGAAATTTTTTTGTTTTGAAATTTTCATTCTCCCCATTCCCCAGTGGTGCTTTTAATGCAAGACATCGTCTTTAAGAAAGACATGAACAGCAATGTGGGAAAGTGTATAGCTCTGTCTTGCCATCCACATCAAAAGCAAATTTCTTCTCTTGGCTTTCAAAACTCTCAGGTTCCTCATCTCCAACTTGCCTCTACACTTCAAAATATTTCTTTCTTGAGTTCTGCAACTCTCCACTTCCCATTAGTCCACCAATATATTTAGCAAAACTCATGAAGCAATTTTCAAGGCATGCATACTCGTAGCATAAGAATTCTCATCAGCCAAATACTGCAGTCAACCTCTAATCTGTCTCTAGAATCACAGAATCATTTAGGTTGGAAGAGACCCTTGGGATCATTGAGTCCAACCATCAGCCCTACTCTACAGAGTTCTCCCCAACACCACATCTCAACGACTTACATTCAGGCATGGGGACTCAACCGCCTCCCTGGACAGCCCGTTCCAGTGTCTGACCACTCTTTCTGTGAAGAATCTTTTTCTAATGTTAGGAATGTTTCCCCAGTTAGCTGTGACTTCAAATAAATGATGGAAAGTGGCTTGGTGAGCACATCTGCCAATTCTAACATCAGTATTCTCACTTGCCCCTGCCAGGTAATGCTTTAACAAATTCTGCAAAGCCCAGCATACAGAATTTGTGGCATTTGTCTCTTTGAATAAATTGCTGTAGAGCAGAGAACTACACCAGGTTCTGTTCTCCATCGAGAAAGAGTAGATGACAATTACTCCACTGATGTACTTCTCTTATTCTAGATCTTTTCACATATTACTGCAATCCAATTATGGGATGCTGGTTTAGCTGCTTACATGCATAGTCCTACACTTAACAGACATAGTAACAATATGGATCAACCGAGTATTATCTTTGAAACATGTACAGATGATGCATGCAGGCGTAGTTATTTGGACATAACATGCTGAAACCCAAGGTTTCAGCTTTTCTTTTTGGTCTGTCTATTTTAGAGGATTTTTAAAGACAGGAGTTATTTTCTGAGGTCCATTATATGTTAGCTTTGCGGTCTGTGTCAGTCACCTCTGAGCACAGTCCACGGTGCAGAAGCAGTGGGCTCAGGACAAGTGGGTTTCCAGCCCATTTCTGATGCAAATGCAAGCCATGAAGAGCAGGAGGGGTAATCCAGGAAAAGACTAGTCTAAATCATAAGGGGTATGGCTGGAAGCAAGTCCCGAGGTATCTATCTGTTCCTGTGCTGATGAAAGCAGTTCAAGTTGCTCTTCCCCCAGCAACAATGTTCTCTTTTCTTAGTAAGATTCAGAATGTGAAGCCTTAAAATTACAATCTACTGTTTTCTCCTACAGATCTTTGTTAAAGAGGGAACGCTGATGAAAGTCTCTGGCAAAAACAGGCACCCTCGGCATTTGTTCTTGGTAAGATTTCTTTTATGTTTTACTCTTTCTCTCTGATCTTTCCCTGCACTTATGCAGGCCTGAACCCTGGCAGAAACTTTCAGAGCACAAGTCATTAACCATCAGCAGTGATGCAGTGAGTCAGCTCCTGTTTCTGACAGGGCTGTAGGCCTTGTCACAGGTGTCCCATCGGCCCTGGACACAGGAACGTGGGCTGTGCAGCCCTCCCTTTGTGCCACAGCTTCCTACAGCCCCGACGAGGGCAGAATTTTGCAAAGGAGTGCAAGTCTCCAGGGGGATCAGGGGGATGGGAACTCCTCAATACTTTCAGCAATTAAGCTTCACTGCTTCAGAGTCCAGCCTAAGGCCTTAGGAGATCTGATCAGAAGGAACAGAGCACACCCTACCGCTAAAGTTTATGAAAGCTTTTTTGGACCCACTTGGGAGGGATTTGAATCTTTGAAGCTCAAGGCCTGGAGTTTAGTTCCTGCTGTCCACATGTATGTAAATTAGCTGATAAAGGTGCATTGCCTCTGTATAGTCTCTCTGAACACACGTCTCCAGCTTCCTATTGATTAGAGCAACAGTTTTCAAGGTCAGTTTGCCAAATTCTTCCAAGATATAGTTAAGAAAAATGAGCCTTTCATCAGTTAGCTGGAAAACCCTTCACAAGGGTCCACAAGCCTACTGCAAAAATTGCAAGTATTTGCAAATGAAAAGAGATTAAAACCCACTGTTTTGGAGATAGGCTATTAACACTCCTACTTTCTGTTCTGCATTACCCACTACACTGAGCACTTAGAGAGTGTCTGAGACTCCAGGCTCCTGAGCTCTGTTCTCAACTTTTCAGGTATCTTATTGCTTCACCACAGGCATTTTTAGGAATTTACCAGTATAAAGGGAAGGTAATACTTGCCTGCATCCTAGGAGTTTGTTACCAGCTTACCTGTTACTGTTCAAAAAATTCTTGAGAGCTCTTCCCAGAAAAGAGCCGTAAAGAACTGAGCATTTACTGCTGCTATTAACACAAAAGTACTGTTTGCAGAATTTATTTTAAAATAAATGGCTTATATACCTGCAATATGTATTGGCTGTGGCCTCTGTAAGTGCTGACAGTTTTTTCACCCTGGGACCATTTTGAGGAGAAGAGATGGCTTATTGCAGAAGTCATATGATTTGCCATTAATTATTGGTATTTCTCCCTCTTATTAATATTTCCTATTTGTGTATGAGTGGCTGCACAATCTTCTTTGTCTCCTCAATCATGTATTGTTGTCATAGAGATCAGATGGGATGGGACACGGTGCTGGCATTGCACTTTTCTGATGGCTCCATTGGTGTCTGTGAAAATTCAGACTTTCATCTACTGGAAGTGATGGATTTCACCCAAATCTTCAAATATGAGGTTGCTGCAGTGCTGTTTTACTGAGTTGGCATCAATGCACTGTAGCAGCAGCAGTAAATGCCAAAATCATTACTTTGTTGCAGCCAAGGGAAAATGGCCACGCCAGAATCTCCAGGAGTTGGTCTTAAGAAAGTGTTTTCAGCAGAAGTAACTCTGAAGCCTACTGATGGCCACTTCATAACAGATGATCCCTGCTTCCTTACTGATCCCTCTTCTGAAACACTCACCTTTCTTAGTATTAGCTGGGATCAAATTTCCCAGCAGTCCTTGCCCTTCCATCTTCCAATGTGTTTGTAACTGCCATCATAATCCACAAACTATGGCAAACACTGAGGTCTCACAAACCTAGCTATTAGAATGTAAAAAACATTGAGAGGAAAGTAATTTAAATATGGGATAAACTGAGGTAAATTTCAAGTAGTTCAAAATGATTCTATCAGCTTGAAGGCTACAAGGGGCTGAAAGTATTGCTGGAACAAAGAAAGCACAGAAATTAGTTTCTGGCACTTTCTAGTTTAGGAACTATTTTTGATTCCTGGGGAGAGTTCAGCTGCTCAAGCCCGGATGTTAACTGCAAAGAGAGAATTGTCTCTTGGCAGCTGTAGACATTACAGTAGCCGATGTCCTGTTGTTAATAGACGCCCTCAGTGTTCAGAAACAGCATTTTTTTCTTCCTTTCAGTCAGAAAGGCAAACTGTGACCAAATGTGCTGTCGTGCAAAGTATGTGGTGGAGCTAAACTAAACCATAGTAGTCACTTTCAAGAACCAAGAGACACAGAAAACTGACTTCTTTCCTGTTCTAACACACTAAAGTTGCAGCCACTTCAGAATTCCTGTATTATGTCTCCTGTTGGGGTGGGATGGGGGTGATGGGATCTTGGAAATAGTTTGAAACTTGTTGGCAAATATCTGTCTTTGGGTTCAGTCATTTTTTTACTCAGTCTCCTCTACCCTGAAAGCTCCTCAGGTTGCAGAGCAATGCCATGAATGGTGAAATTGCAGGAAAGTGAGTCACTGTGGAATATGGTAATTCCTGCATTAACACCTGAATGATTTTGTATTATCTGCCTGTCACTGCTAATGCTGCGGATCCTCTGTTGTGTCACCACCACTCATGCCACCACCATTCATGCATTGCTTAATGGACTCTTTAGTCTGTGGATACATGAAGACAACTGCTGCATAGAAATGGCAACGTATTTTCATCTTGGCACCCAGTATCTTGACTGCATCAGTGTTAAGGCCGTACCAGCCATCTCTGCCAACGCCTTTTTGTTACAGTCAGGGTCAGCATGAATGTGTCCTTCCCTCTGCCAGTGCATCTGGCCCAATCCACACGCTCCCTAGGGACACTCTGCGGGGGGGGGAAAAAACCCAACCCAAATTCTCAAGATTAGAATAAGCTCCTAAACACTGTCTCTTAAACCCCACATTTAGTTAAAAGCCCTTATCTTCCAAGGACCATATAATCATCTTTTGAAGCCACTGCCAAAACTCAGGTAGGATAAGAATCTGTCCTCATGCATTAATCAAACCAAACTTTCAGAACTGGCCTTTTTGTTGATGCTCCACGTCAGCTGCCACTCGAAAAGATCACCAGAAGCCAACATGTATGGATGTAGTTTGGTTTAGCCTTGGATGAAATAAGTGTATTTACCTTAGCTATCCAAAACAGATTTTTACATGAACAGCATTTTCTGAAGTTCTTAGAATATGCAATAAAAAGTGGGTGCATGGCAGACTCCTACTCGGCCTGTACATTCAGGGTGTGCTTTGATGGCGCTTGTGCTCTGAACATACGTCCATAAGCAGTGTTGTATGCCTGCACACAGCCCATACAAGCATGAGTATGCAGGGCACACGTTTAGGGGTCTTTGATGTGCACGTTTCTGTGTGTGTGAATGTTTTATGTATCACAAGGTTACTTGAGATGGCTGTTTTGTGCAGGCCAATGGTATTGTTGAATCTGGTGTTTCCTGGCAGGATGTTTGGTGAGTTTTGCTGTGCGCCTGTTTCCTGAGTCCAGTCTCTGTTTACAAGGATGTTGGGGCCTCTTTGCGGCACAGTATGGGCTGCTGACACAGGCAGGCCCCCTAACTGCCCCCCAACCACAGGACTATGCAACTCAGACACTGTCTCTTATCTCACCCTTCCAAGAATTTCCCTACAAAGGCTGCTTGTGTTGCAAGTGGGGTGAGGGAAGCTGCTATCAAATGGGAGACTGTTCAACGCTGTAGCTGGCAGGGCTGGAGTATAGGAGCTTTTGGAGTCAGAGCTTGGAAGATGCCATCCTAGCACACATTCAGGCTGCTCCACTGACACTCAGGGGATGTTTAACACAGACTTGAATAGAACATTACAGGGTTCATAATGAACTGCCTTTTAAAATAGTCAGAAAAACCAAATACATGGTAGGAGCTTTTAAATGGAGAGAACATTACATATGGATGCCAACAGTTCATCACGACATAGATAAACTTGTTTGGATCAATAAATTTGGACACTGTAGGCTAGAAAACTTGCACTGACCCCCAGTGTTACTGGGTTCCCATCACAACAGAGAGGATCATAAAAAGAAGAGGGGAAACAGAAAAGCAGCAACAGAAAAAAAAGACAAACAGCAGATGTATCCTTTCTGTGTGTCGTCAACTGATGTTCTGGGGACTGTGTGTGTGCATGGAGCAGTGCGGAACGGGAACGTGTACTCCCATATTAGTATCTGAGCAGTTTGGGCATCTCAGCTATTCAAAGGTTTTTTGGCAAGCAGAAAGTGGGTCTGAAGCCCAAGGACTTCTGGAAACTCCCCTGGGGGTCGATCCCTGATTCCAGAGGGATTGCAAGATCATCTTTTACCATGGCCCGGTCCTCATTGCTTCAGGGAACAGTGCACAGTGTGAAGCAGGAGGATGCATGAAACCACTGATACTGATGCTGGTTGTGTCCATACCATTCACACAGCCTCCACTCAGGGCTCCAGTGGCAAAGGAGCCAGCAGCAAGTGCAAATCCTTCCTTTCTTCATGAACACATATGCCTTGTTAGGAAGCTTTGAAATACTTGTCATCATTTCATTGTGTCAAGCCGTGGCTGGTGGGACCTCAGAGTCACAGCCCACCACTATATACTGGGGGGGAGAACAACAGAAGGAGGAAAAAAACTGCCCAATAGGCAATTATAAAGCAAAATTGTCATTAATGTTTAATAAAACCTCGGGATATTGATCAGAGCTATGGTGACAGTGGTGTGCACTGGGGTGTCATCTGGAATAATCAGTAATAAAAGAATGGGCTGCTTACTAGAGAAATGTATAACTTTTTAAATAAATAAATGGGGTTTGCTGTTCAAGAAACCTAGTAGCACGTTATGCCAGAATCCTGCAAATTTCTCTTAGGAGTTCACTTCCTTGAGCTTAGTGCCCATAACTAGTTACCTTTCCTTGTGGTTTGAAACAAGCCGTAAGCAGGAGCACTGATGAGGACCCGAGGAAGTCCCGTTTTCTCATACGATCTTTTGAACATTCAGGAGATGGCAGAATCTCCAGGCAAATAAGAGATTTCACTAGTATTCTCTTATTTTGCAGAGTATTCTCTTAATGTTAGCAATAAAGTCTGCCTGCCTTTTGATCTTTTTCTCACCTGGCTGCTGGAGTCCTAGTTTTCAACTGCTTTTCACTTAAAGGTTTAAGTTGATGACGGTTTTTCTACCTTACCCTCCCTCCTACATACTCAAGAGTGCTGTAGGTTAGGATGAATGTTCTGGTTATGCATAGACCTGGTTAAACTGGGAATCATCATGTGGTCAGTACTGTGCAGGTGTCCCTGTGCTGACTGGGTTAATGTTAGCATGAGAAGTAATTTATGTAGCAATAAGTTAATCACAGAAAAACTCTGTGACAAGCCATTTGTCACCCTGGTCTAAGGAAATTCCATTGTGTTTTACTAGGTTTTACCAGCAGTGAAGTAGTTACTGCTCTCAAATATCAAACCATTCCTCCCTGAATTGTTCCTCCAGACCATGGCACCTTGTCTGACCTCCACTTCCTTTTTGCCCAGAAAATGGAAGTGCCTGAAGCCCAGCCCTACCCCTGGCTTCACTGCAGCTTCGTTGTAGGGGACCCTGAGAGAGTCAGACCTGCAGCATCCTGGGGCAGTTAGCTGGTATTGCAGGTAGTACGTGCAGACCTGCCTTCCCAACCTGAACATGGCATTGCCCTTAAAACAAGCAGCTGCTACACCCAAGCTGAATAAAACCAAGCTGATTATCTACTTGCTTAGCCATTAGCAACAGTCAAAAATGGGAAGAAATCAAAGTCCTGGATCCAGACTCCCCAGTTTTGTAGAAATGCAGGCCTTGAGGTAAGCTGTGTGGCTTGGGCCTGTCTTTAGGAACAGTCCTAGCAGTTCATCAAGTTACTGCTTGTTCTGTGTATCCCCCCCAGGAGTAATGGGCAGGCCTGCAAGCCACATTGCAAATTATTGATTTTGTCTTTCTCTTCATATAGATGAATGATGTTCTGCTGTACACATATCCCCAGAAGGATGGCAAATACCGACTGAAAAACACCTTGGCTGTGTCAGGCATGAAGGTAATGCCTCATCTGTATTATAGGCTGGAATTAAAACTGTACAGTGGGCTGTTAGTGCTTTGCTGGTTTATGTGTCATATCCCGCTGAAGGCAAGGGGAAACAGACGATGAACCAGTTATCAGAGGATTCTCTTGCTTCTTACAAGAGACAGAGGAAAAATAATATAAAGCAAACACATAACAAAGATTATCTCTAGGGCTGTGACTTTAGTACAACAGCCTTATTCAGGCTACATAAATAATACAAGCCAAAATCAGTTTTACCATCTGATCATGAAACTGGAGACAGAAAAGATTTATTATCCTATTTTGTCTAGTCCTCTCTTTATGTCTCCAAGACCATACACGGTTGTTCCCTACAACATACTCACAAGGGCTTATAGTCTGCCTGGGTTTAAACTGCTGCCGACTTTACATAAGCTTTCATTTCCCTGGTTTTCCTGTTTCATCAAAAGCATTAATGGATTCAGAAAGTGATGAGCCAACTTTATGGGGAAAAGGTGTATTGGGAGTTATTACATGAAATGATATAAACATAGTCTCTTCTTCAGTAAACTTCTAAATGGCAGATTACAGAAACAGGACACAGTTGTCCTCTTCTTACAGTCCTTCCCTAAACATCCACTGGCACCAGTACCTGTGCAACAAGAGATACTGGACTTTGCTTCTTAAACCTAGCTATCCACTACATGCCTCCAGCCAAGAACCTTCATGACTGCTCTACAGCTAATATGCCAAGTTTTATTTATGTGAAAGAGGGCTTGAAGTGACAAGTCAGGGTTTGGGGATCTAGAAAATATGCAAGATGAGAATTACTAATCATTAATTCCAGCAGAATTACATGAGTGGGTTGAGGTGTTGTAACAAGGTGGCAGGTTGATCATACTAGAGACTTAATAGTCTAAAAAGATCTTTGGGTTCCCAGCTGGGGTAGAAATTGCCAGAACACACTACCATTATGTGAAAAGGTGTTGCAGAGCAAATACTTGTGAAGCACTGAGTCACTGGCTTAACAGACACTCATTAACAGCAACACATCAGTATTGTGGAGCTATGTTTTTCCTGAGTGGCTGTTGCTGTCAGTTGCCAATTATTGCCCGGGCTGGACGGGGCTTTGAGCAAGCTGGTCTAGTGGGAAGTATCCCTGCCCATGGCAGGGGCTGGAGCTAGATGAACTTTAAGTTCCCTTCCAATTCTAACTATTCCATGATTCTATGGTAATACAGTAAATGTCAGGAAAAAGGTTTTAGCTGAACTGTAGCTTTTTAGTAGTGTTATTGCTCTTAAAGAGCAAGAGAGGCATTCGCTGCACTGAAATGCTTCACTGTACAATGTCTGCATGTCAGGAAGAAAGTTAGTTTCATTCATTCCAAGAATAGCTAAAACTTTTGCCCAAAATGCTCTGCTACTTGTCAGATATTTATTAATATCTCCTAAGCTTGTCATATTAAAACCAAAGCCCAATTGATACTTTATCCTTACCTTTATAGTTGGATGAAATGATTATTTTTTTTGCTTTAGCAGCACCACCACCATATGTGGTTACCATGCAACTTCATTACATCAGCAATAGAAAAGACAGAAAACCCTACTTGCCCATCTCTTTGCATCAAAGCATGAAACAGACAGCTGGGACATCACAGATCCATATGGATTGAGACCTGTACAGTTTACTGGTTATAGACAGTTTAACTCGTGTCTGCATTTATATTCATGGCGTTTGTTTCTAGGTCAGCCGTCCAGTGACAGAAAAAGCCCAAAACGTCCTCAAGATTGAATATGATGAATATTGCCTGACCCTGTCAGCAAGGTACTGTCCCCACACAGCCATGGCAGAGGGTGTTATGTGCTAGAGCTGTATCTCTAGATTAGTCTAACCAATACCCAAGATTAACTGGTGTCTTATTCTTTTTTAACTCAATTTCAGTCTGGCCTACTGTGACAGACAATGGCGGAGTGCTTGATTGCACATCAAAGCTATTAATTATAAATGCAAAGCTCATAAATTTTAACTAGTTTAACACATATACTGAGAAACAAGTAGAAGTCAGCTCTTGATGACATCCTCAAGAGAAAGGAAAGAGAAGAAAGTCTGTTACTAAGAAGCCTGAGTCCTTTCCATCATCTTTCACACTTTTTTCCTGTGACACTAGGAGTATATTTCCCTTTTATAAGTTTACTTGTTACCTCATACCACTAGGTTTGCAAAACTGCCAGAGAAAACAGTAATTAGATAATACCTAAGGCAATAGATACAAAAGCATTTAATAGCGCTTAAATGACAAAGCCAAAATCAAACCTTACTGGCAGCCTCGTGGGTCTTTCTAATAAAAGGAATTTCACTAATGAGTTTGTGTAGTCCTAGTACTGATTGCAACTGGGAGTTTGGATCCCTGTTCTGGGATCACAACCTAATGCCAGAGGAGATTGTAAGTCAGTTTCTGATCAGAAGGTAGCAGTGTACTATATTGTTTCACGCTTCTAGCCCAAAGTTACCCTGCAGATTTACCAAGAGCTACAGCAGAAAGGTGGCTGGTTTGATTTACAGATATAGTTTGCTACAAAAGACATGGCACATTAGCAGTGGTATTAAAAAATTAAGTTCCAAATAAAAAGGTTTTCGGTGCTTTTAAGAACTGACTATTCCAACATCAGTCTCCAGCTACAGCATGGCTGGAAACAGAGGAGACTTACCTAAACTTCACAGTACAGGAGAAAGACGGGGAGGGAGGACACTTTCTTATACAGAATCAGAATTTGCAGTTCTCATCCTTCCCAGAGCACTTGCCATCTGTAGGCAGTCCTCAGATACCTGTCAAAACCTTTCTGTCTATTGCCTTTTATAACCAGCAAATGAGAAAATATCTGAGATTTTCTTAGAGCTGCACACTCATCACAGCCTTCAAAATATACACACAGTAGTTACAAAAGCAGGATGTGTACAGTGCTTCCCTACTGTAGAGGGGAAAGAACTGCTGCATGTCCCCTTTATTCAGTGCAACTGAAACTGGCATCCCTAGTGGGAAGCTTGTGATGTTCCACTTGCATTGTTACGCTTTTTCTTTGCCTTTTGTACTCATATCAAGCCTGTGCTTAGTTAGCCTAAACAAAGTATGTGAGGCCACTGCAAGCTGTGTTTTTCTGACAGTAGATAGAACCAGGACCTGAGACTAAGGTTGTCCTTCTGATAACAGCCAGAGACTGACTCTTATCAGAGCACTGGGACAGAGCCCCTTTCCTTTCCTTGTGCTGCTCAATCTGGGACCAGTCTGCCCATAAGTCACTCAAGAACACTTTTTCCTCTCCTTTTCTGTATCGACTGGCAGAGCTGATGAGACACCAATGAGACAGCATGCCCTCCTAACCCCACCGCACATCCTTGGCCTGCTACACTCACCAAAAGGAGCACCAAAGACAGAAAAGTACAGGAAGGCTTTAAGTGTCCCTAAACTTCTACACAGAGGTGCTGCAAGTCTGCACTGAAGGCCAGTTATTAACAATCACAACCCAAAGTTCACAGTGCCTGCACACTTGTACAAGATAAGGTGAATGCATCGAGGAAATTAGGCATGGGTGCCAGGGACTGAAGGCAGTAGAATGAGGATGACCAGAACTCAGGAGTCAACATGGCTATTCGGGCAGATGGCACTGTGAAGTCTTTACATCTCCTGCTAAAAATGTCTCACTCGCCCAAAGAGCTGTGCTATTGTTTTGCAGTGGTCTGGTAACAGATCTGAGCACACAGTCACTATGGGGAAGGCTCATACTGCTCTTATACCTCTATTTGCATTTCAAAAATGTTCTTTGTGGACACAGGGGTAACCATGTGGTGCCCATATAAGATACCAGAGCCCAGGGGGAATGCAGTTAGTATTACCTCCCTAAAAGGCTAATTCAGAGTGCCAGTGATAGCACTGAAACAAAATCCCATAACAGTCCAGTTTCTGTGTTCCATGGGTGCCCCTGCTGTCCAGGAGACCGCAGTGACAATGTTGCAGCCCCAAAATCATGCAAGAACCATATGCAGCAATGATGAATCAATGCATGAGCTTCTCTGAGCCTCAGGGGTTCATCAAAAATTCTTCTGAGCTTTCATGCAACCAGTCAAATAGCTAATTAAGAATAGGCCAGTGCCAGTTGGCATAATTTATCTTACTCATCAGAAGACAGGTGTTGTCCCCACATTTAGACACTAATAACCTGTCGTTACTGCCCAAAGATATTTAATGGAGTGGAGAAGGGTTAAAGGGGCCAGTTAGGCTTTTAATAGATTGTCCCTCTTATCTGTCTTTCCCAAAGTACCTTTAATTTACATCACTATATGAGCCATATATCTATATGATTGGTTATGATGATAACCACTATATGATTGGTTTTGTTTTGATTGGTTTTTAAACCATATCTTAATTCTCAAGTGAAAAGAATTTCCAAGAAAGAATTATCTAGAGAAAGGTTGAAGCCAGGGTTTCTTATAGAGCTTTGCAGGCTTCAAACTCGATTTATTTGGAAGACAGACTAGTAGTGTGACTTTTGCCAGGGATGTTCTTTAACACAGCGCCTTAGTTTGCAGAGGTTAGCCCATATGCAGTAGATATTCTGACTCAGAGTTTCTGTTCCAATTTCTACTCCAGGCTTGTCAAATTTTATAGAGGCTGTTCAGGGTGCACAGGGAGGCTGTCAAAGATCATTGATAAAATCTGGCATTTCCTCTTTTTTTGCACTTTTTTAGTGGTTTCTTTAAGACAACCAAAGACAGATTGTTCGCAGATGTCTTGTTTGGTGGCCTCAGTGTGAGGAAATAACAGCTGAACAGCAGCTGGCAATGATGCCACTGCTAATTTTTGCAACAAAGTCTAGTGGGTATCTTTAACATGGGTGGCTGGTGTGACCCGGTAAGGGGAGAACACCCTGAGTCACATTCCCTCCCATGAGTGATGGAGGGAACAGCTAAAGCTCTGCACAGTTTCAGATGACAGGAAGCACACAGTTTGAAATCACATCAGGAAAACCAGCTAGCGCAGGCAAGACGGCTTACGGTTGTAGCAGTGCAAATGCATCTGGGAAGTCACAGGCACTAAGAGAGCCCTGCTGCTTTTCGGGGATAGCTGGACTGGCAGAGGAGCGCAAAGTGCTCACCGTTTTGCCTTGAGCAAAGGGGACACCAAGAGGCCAGTGTGGAGAACTACCGGCCTCCATGCATAACTGCAACTTGCCTTCCAAATTGCTGTCTTTGCCTCTTACCAGGAGACTGAAGATAGTCTGTGATGGAGCTAGAGGAAAACGAAAGCATTCACATCTCTACTGTGGGTGACAGCCCGCTGCATTTCCCAACATGCAACATCTAAGTGTCCCACTGTAGAGATGAGCAGATGCCTAAAAGCTAGGCCAGACGTGACAAAAAGAGACGCTTCATGTTGTCTTGTGTACTCTAGGATTGAGCAGCTTATAGCAAAGTCTTTGCTATATTACTTTGAAAAATTTTCTGGGCATTCAGTTCCTTCTCAGTCACAGTCCTAATCATAGATCTACACTAAAAATCCTAGTGGATATGTCCGAGAGTCAGTTTTGTTCCTGGTTGGAAACTTACCAGTTCAGTGACACAGTGGGGAAAAGCAAACATTCATGAAGTGAAGTGTTTCTCCTCTGATCCAGAAACGGCTTGTTTGAGTCCCTGCTTTGCGTGGCATTGACTGCCCTGCTGTATTTCATTCCACAGCTCTTGCTCAGAACGGGATGACTGGTACAGCTGCATCAGCAGACACATCCCAGATGACTACAAAGCTCACAACACTTCCACTTTCCACAGCAGCGTGGAGGTAAAAGGAGGCCAAGTCTTTCAAGGCTAGAAAAGGGGGAGGGGAAGGGGAAGGGAAAGGAGGAGGGTTATAGTTCCTAGGAGCAGAACTCCCCCTGGGACTGAGTTCCTAGTAGTAAGATGTTCTTAATATTTTCATTTAAACCAGTATGCCAAGCTTAAATAATGAAACTCATTACAGCTCATGGGATGCCTCTGAAATGTTAATGGTACTCTGTACTCTGTGGCCTTTGCTTAAATAGGAGTTCTTTGAGAGGAGGAGTATTTTGGATGAACTAAAAATAGCTGAAAACTTTGTAGATTTTATGAAAACAAAACTACCCATTAGTTACACTAATATCATAAACACAATAAAGCCACAGCCAGTGCAAACCCCACCTGCAGTATTCTAATAGATGCCCATTATTGTTATCTCCTTCATTTCAGTTGTACTACTCCCAGTTAAGAAGGCAAAGAATGCCTAAGACAAAGAGTAAAAATGCTATTTTAGGTTCTTTTTGATCAAAAGCTACAACTGAGAGATAATATTGAAGATACTATTTCAAAAGCTGTTGATAAAAAGATGGCTTTAACTCATGTTCTTACCTGCAATTTGCATATGCAGTGAATCAGATCCTTGTCTGCTGCGGAAGAGCATCAATGCCTATCCAATAATAAACCTACATAGAGTTTTACCGGTTGCGTAAATAGCACTGGCTTTAATAGCACCGTTGTAGCGGTTGGCCATAGTGCTGAAGCAGCTGTATCTCAAAGTGTGCATTAGGAAGTAGAAAAATTGGGGATCTTAGCAGGTGAAAGCAGATGGAGCAGGGCTGACTGAGTGTACTTCAGAAGTGAGGATGCTTCTTCATTTGTTCTTGTTTGATTTTAAGCTAAGGGAAAGGCTTGGAATACCCTTGGGTGAGAGGCCTCCTACTTTGGTACCTGTGTCCCACGTCATGATGTGCATGAACTGTGGCTGTGACTTCACTCTCACTTTGAGACGACACCATTGCCATGCCTGTGGGAAGGTAAGAGCTGTACAAGCTTCTCAGGGAGGCTTTATTCACACCTCTAGGACGCTGGCTGCCTCTGCTGTAATATCCACAAACCTGTAGCAACTTCAAGACCAGAATTTGACTTCTCACAGAACCTGTTAGTGCTTTGCTAAATTAAGTAATTAGGTTTCTAATTACTCTAGGAGGAACAACAGTAACCTTCCCTTGAGGGTCAAAATACGTGTAGACCTGCAGTCCTGTTTCAAACCATGGCTGGCATTTAGCCTCAGTGACATTATTTTTTTGTATAAAGCTACCAGTAATTTTTGGTAGTATGGAAAAGCATTTACTCAATCTTTTTTTCTGATTCCACAGGGAAAATCAGCCTGCATCTACACAGGGATAGTGGGAACACGCAAGCTTACTTAAGAAAACAATGTTACTAACAAAGCTATGAAAACAGAAGTCATATTAAAATGGTCTTTCTGTGATTCTTACTGTGAGCAGGGAAGGTGTAAGTTCCTGGGGAGATGGGCACAGCAGTGGTGTACAGCCAAATCCAGTGAGGAATTCTGCTTGGTTTTTAACAGTGTAACTGTTCGGCAATCACATTCCAGCCAGTAGACTTACCTTGACTGCCACAACTGTAGGAGAGTGCCGTATCTGGTCCACTATCCATCTCCATCTCCCAGCCAGCTCACAGTATTTGTTTTGTTTGTGCAAATAAATAAATTTAAAATGTAGTTACGTGCATCTCTCCTTGCTGGAACAGATTGTGTGTCGGAATTGTTCAAGAAACAAGTACCCTATGAAGTACCTCAAAGATCAAGCAGCTAAAGTCTGTGATAGCTGCTATGTGGAACTTAAGAAAAGAGGTAAGGTTCCTCCATTGCTGGCAAAAGTGACACATCCATTTCCTGCCTATATAATGGGGAGGCTTTAGGACCCGCTTAGCACATTTTGTTTTGTTGAAGAACATTTCTTATTGCAAGCATGAGCCATGTGTATTGAGGTCCCAAGAGTGCCAGGCTGCGGAGCAGCTAAAGCTGTTTCAGGAAGCCAGGTTCTTTGTGGGCTTCCTTGGCCTTTTGATAAACCAGAATAATGATAAAAACTACGTCCTGTGAGGAGCAGCTGAGGATGCTGGGTTTGCCTAGTTTGGACAACAGGAGGCTGAGGGTCGACCTTATTGTGCTCTGCAGCTTCCCAAGGAGGGCCATGGAGAGGGAGGTGCTGAGCTCTTCTCTCTGGGATCCTGGGCCAGGTCACAAAGGAATGGTTCAAAGCTTTATCATAAAGGTTCAGACTTGACATTAGGAAACATTTTTTTACCCAGAGGGTGGTCAAATTCTGGAACAGGCTTTCTAGAGAGGTGGTTGATGTCCCACCCAAAAGTGTTTAAGAGGCATTTGGACAATGCCCTTAATAACACCCTGTAACTTTTGGGCAGCCCTGAATTGGTCAGGCAGTTGGACTAGATGATCATTGTAGGTCCTTTCCAACTGAACTATTCTATTCTGTGATGTAATTATAGATGATAGCTCTTCCCTGCATTTCTAATTAATTATCCATTAAAGCAAAACAGTGGCTTTACAGTTCCTCACTGTTCTCACCCATGTTGTAGCTTTGACAAGAAATGTTGAGGTAAAGTGCAGAGTCCCTAAGAGCTTTTCTACATGGGAATTAATCTGGTTACAGATGAATTCAAAGCAAAAGACCTACTACTGCCTAACTAGAAGTTTGTATTATTGTCCCACTATGTAAGTCCCTATTCTGATTTAAATACATATCCAAATCAAAGATCAAAGGGGGAGCAGGGATTAGATCTATATGAACAGAGAATGAACAGGAAATAATGTTCTTGCACAACCATTCATGTAGGCAGTCTCTAAAAGTAGGCAGGTTATACTGTCAAGGATAAAAAGGCTGGGACAGATGATGTTTCTTTTTTCCATGCTGATTAAAGAAATTCACAGTAGCCAAACAAACACATGAATGGATGCTGTCACACAAAGAAGTCATAAGTCAGATTTCTGCTAAAACAATGCTGTGCTTTACTAAGAGCTTCCAGACAATGTGTTGCCAGAAGCGAGATAAAGATACGAACTCAGACAACTGGGGTTAATGGAGATGACAGATAGAATAATTCTTTCCCATGCAGAACTCACAATGGTTCATACAGAAAGAACATCCCATTAGTGAATCTATCCTGCAAAGGTGTTAGAGAACTGAGAGCAGATAGATGGAAAAGCCATTTGCTTAAATGCTGATTTTAAATTAGAACAAAACAAGCTGTGGTTTTTGCTGTGTCAGTTTTCTTGCAGGTTTCTTTTAAGCAGCTGTAGGTTATTACCATTAACTTCTGGTGCTGTGAAATCCACCCAGCTAATCACCTTTAGGGGGTGATTTGAAAGAAAAGCCAAAATAAAGACTGTCTATGGAGGAGGCATTGCATTTTCCTCAGTCATTTGTATTAATGTATTGTGTGTCTCTTAATCCTAGACTGATCTGTACGGATTCATCCATTTCCCCCTCCCCTATCTGAATTTTCTCAATCTTGCAGAGCGACCACTAAGTGTGAGCTTCCCTCCAACTTCATCCAGGTGTTCAAGTAGTGCCTTCTCCTCTGTCTTCCACAATATTCATTATTCATCTTTTAAGAAACAGAAGAGGATCCCTTCAGCTCTTACAGAGGTAGGATCAAGCCCCTTGAGAAAGTCGAGTAACTGCAGAGAACTGTGTGCTCATACACCAGCAGCTATGCTCAAAAGTTATTCAACGTGCAGCGGGTTCAGCCCATGCCCTGATCTACTTTCATCAGGCAATTATGTTTTTCTGTTTCTCACAATAGTGTTCAAAATACAAAATACTCTGAACTTTGGAGATACCACAGAAGCTTCTTGAGCCCACTGAAAAACTCAATTAGAGCAGCATACTTTACTTTGCTCATCAGCCTGCGAAGTCTTTAGAAAACTTAGCCAACTTCAAGGTACTAAACAGTACAAGGCAGATCACAGACGATGACAAGTATCAGCAGCATGATATACTGTTGACCAGTTGCCTTTTTTGACCAGACCCTTATTTCTGAAACCTTACTTTGATTTCAAGAGAAATAAAATACCAGTCTCTTAAGGAATAGACTCTTAGTAATCAATTCAGGGGCATACATGTTTCATCAGGCACTTTCCCTCCAGCTCAGATCAAACTATTTCAAATCAAATTATTCAAATCTTGATCCCACCAATGTAAACAAATAAAATTCCCACCGATTTCAATGGGGCCAGGATGTTTCCACCTATATTAGTTTTCTTTCCAGGAACAAAGTGCCAATCATATTGATGTAGTCTATGTACCTAAGCTGCCCGCTGAACTCAAGCACAGTAAGGTACTCCTATTTCACTGAAATCAGCAGGTTTCTATCCTTGTATTAAAGAGAATAGGGTTGGAAAAAAGCGTTGCCTTTCTACCCACAAGGAGGCAGCACATCTTCATTCCCATGGACTGTCTCACAATAGCGTTGCTCCCTAACTTCTCCCGACCTGTTTTACCCAGGTCTTAGAACACTTCTGCTGCAAAACACTGCTGTGTAACTGCTTTGTCTTCTCTGTGTCAGTGCTAGGAAAGCTGTGTTTGAATTTCTGCCCTTTGTTTATAAATCTGCTACTACCGCAACTAATAACATAACACTGCATTGCATGTGTGAATCTGTAGTTCCATCTACTCAAAACCTGCATCTTTAGGTAAGCACGTAGATCTCAAAATACTTCTGCGAGAGGGGCAACTCCTCTCAGAAACATGAATTCACAAATGAAACCAAGTCACAGCTGAGTGATTAACATAAATTGATACGAAACAATTGCAAAGTCCTAAATAAATATACCCCCATCTTAGAGGTGTTCAGCCACTTTACAATAATTGCCTTTGGAAGCAGGTACTTTTAATATACCAAGAATAAAAAAAAAAAGAGACCAAGGAAAAGGGACAAGTTTGGCCTCTCAGAACACAACTGCAGACTTGCTGACTTCAATAATAACTCGACTGCACGTTTCTATCGGAGTTAATGAGAACTGCTTTTGAACAGAAATCTTCAAATGCTTAAAAAGAACTGTAATACTTTTTTCTGTCTTGATATTTTTAATGCTCTACTTATGGTTTCCTGGACATAGACCTGGTGGGCTGGTGTGATGCAAACTTGCATAAGCAGGAGGGGAAAAGCCTTTGCTGTTACAAATCCTGGTTTCTCTTACCCTGGTCCAGGTGGCAGCCTCAGAAGAGGGAGCTACCATCAGTGGTTACCTCAGCAGATGTAAGAGAGGCAAAAGACACTGGAAGAAACGCTGGTTTGTTATCAAAGGCAAAGTCCTCTACACGTACATAGCAAACGAGGTACTGTGCAATATGATTTCAAGTACTTTCCTATTGGAGTTCCCTTTTCTATTCCCTACAGGCAGCACAAAGCGACTGTGAAAGGTGTATGTGGCAGTTCTCATAACCACCTGCCATCTGAGAACTGGTCCTAACAGACCGAGTCCCCAGGGAGGTGCCCTCAGCTGAGAGGCCCAGCCACAGCCCTAGCTGTTTGAGGTAGTGCAGATTTCTAGAACAAAATGAAAGGAAATGACAAGGTACCAAGAAGACCACTACTTGCATTCAGTAAATAAAAATGGTTGATAGGAACGGGTGAAGGGAATGGGTCTTTGGCTTTCAGAACTGCTTTGTACTGTCCCATACTCTAAGTAACTTCTAGTTTGCCTCCTGGACCAAAGATAGCCACTAAAGTAATGGCTGATTTGACCTTCCTGGCCACGTGGATGATCTTGAAGAACTGGATTTTCAGAGGTGGTGTTCAAATCCAGAATTAAGACTAGATAAACATGTGCAGTACACAGGTACTAATGCTATTGAGGTAAGACCACCAGTTCAGCAGAAAAGTCACGTTACTACTTTTGCAGGCCCATCAGAGAAAGGTTATATCATTATCTGGCATTCAGAAAGAGCCCTCGAAGCATTACAAACCTTCTCTCTAACTTTTGGCTCACTTCTTGTTGGCTTTCAGGACAGAGTTGCCACGGAAAGCTTGCCTTTGCTGGGTTTCACCATTGCCCCAGAAAAGGAGGAGGGAAGTATGGATGCAGTTTTCCATCTCTACCACAAGCAGACTCTCTTTTATAGCTTCCGAGCGGAGGATAACATTTCAGCACAGAGGTACGGGGGTAGACTTCCACACAAGCCAGTCAATGGGTCCAAAAGCTTCTGTAGGGCTTTTCCTTCTCCTACACTTCAGAATGCCTTCATAATGGAGGAAACAAACAATTCTCAGAGTGTTGATTAAGCCAAATAGCATGTGATCGGCCTGGGTGACATTGAAAATCTACCTGGTGCTTTTCAGCTCCTTCAGGAAAGAGAATTTGCTCCCTTGTATAGGTAGAGGAGACTGCATCTCAAGAGTCGTGCCTGGAAGTCTGTCAAATGGGATTACTGCACAGAAACTTCTCTGACTTGCATGTTCTACTTATCCGTAGATGTTTACTCAACAAATAGTATTTTAGATTTCCTATTCTAGTGCCACTGCTTCCACATAATAAAATAGTCATGAAATTAGTAACAGAAATGCCAGCACCTCAAGAGACACAGGGAAGGTAGTGATGTTTATGCAGGATTTTGTTGCTTTTAAACACACTCTCAGTGGTTTCATCTTTTCTGTTCTAAGACAGCACTTGTACTATTTTTGAGACTTTATAACAAATTACTGGTAAAGGTTGTACAAGAACATAAGACTCCTCGTACCTAGTTCCCTTCAATCACAAAACTGTAATTCCTCATTACACCCAGGATCAGAGATACAGTCCTCTTCAGGCTTTATGTTCTTAAAATACTTCTTTTTCTTAAAAGAAATATGTTCTTAAAATGCATAATTTATATGTACCACTTTTTCTTTCCTGCCCTTTTTAGGTGGATTGAAGCCATGGAAGAAGCATCCATATTATAGCAGTTATCACTCAATGGACTTGGAAAAAATTCTCAGATTTTTACACATTCCCAGCAAGCCTCTTCTGTCTTACAACACTAAGTGTATTTCAGGCAAACTGGCTACATACACTAGATATGAACTGTTTCCACATTGTTCTTTTTGCTTCCTTCTTACATCTGCATTTTTTCAAATGGAAACTTCAAAATAGAGAGTATTTATGGTGATCTTTATGTCTGTGCAAGTTCAACCCATACTTTAAGCTTCTCAGATACTACAGTAAACTAAGTCTAACATCAAGGCAAGAAGACACATGGAAGTACTGACTACAGTAAGTAACAGGCTCAGTTTTACTTACTCTAAGAGCACTATCCTATTTCATTGGCTTGGTTTTAATGTCTACCATGAAATGAAAAACAGTGTAGTAAGTAAAAAAATGCTCATTTAAAGCACTTTATTATTTTTATTGAACTACAGCTTCGTTTTTTTTGTTTCTAAGGAGTTCTGTGGCCTGATATATTACTCAGCCATTAACAAGTACCGGCATAAAATTATGCCTCACATATGCTAAATTGCTTCCACAGAAAATGAACAAACAACATATTCAATTTACCTGGTCTGCCAACACTTCACAGGCTGTGATCCAGGATAATTACCTACTGTCGATTTATAATTTTACACTGATCACTGCATAATTTATTTTAAAGGGTTTAATTCCATACCACTGCAGTCCTTTGAAATGCACTCCAGTAGCTCTACAAATCCAGACATTGAATAATATCTTCTCCCTAAATACTGCATCAAACTCAAACCCAAAGGTTATTTCTAATTTATTATAAGCCTACAGACAGTTTTTATTTAACACTAGCCTACCTAGTAGTGTTAAGATTTTTATCATCTATTTAAATAGTCTATCTTTATTTTCAAAGCTCCTGTTGTTTCTGCTGTTCTTGTTATGAAAGATGTCATCAAAAGTTTAATCTGTGTAAGCAGCACACGATGCTGGTGGGCTGAAATGCACTTGTCTGCACCCGCTCTGCTGGAGTGCTTGGGAACTCCGGTAGCTGTATGTATCTCAGCACCAGACTGCTGTTGTGCACTACATCCCCAGGGCTGGATTCCCAGCAGCTAAGTGTCTGTGTAACTTCAAAGATGCTGTGCTGCTTTATACCAGCCGAGGATATAGATCTCTGGAGTTTGGGGGTTGGGTTTTTTGTTGTTTTGAGGGTTTGGGAGGGTGGGGTTGTCATTTTTTCATTTTTAGTGCTTTGTTTTGTTGTTGGGGTTTTTTTTTTTATAAAGAAGGTTGAGAAGCAGTGTTCTAATCATTGCAATAAAAAGGTTTCATGTCCTATATTTGTCATATTTGACTGAGGAATAGAATGGCATTTATGATTAAAATATATCTTTGTATAAAAATACCATGTTCAAGAATTTACTTACATTAAAATATATTGGGGGGAGAGATTTTTATTACTTTAACTTTTCTCTTTCTTCAAGAAACTTAATGGATATCCGAATTTTTGACCCTAACAAGCTGTTCAGGATTGTCCATATTTTTAAACATCTATAATAATGTATCAGAATTATAAAGGTAGTTCATCACCTGGAAAAACAAGCTTAAAAAACCAAATCCGCAGGTACCACTAAATAAAAACAGAGTTATTTGGGGGCAGGGTGGGGATGGGTGTGTGATACACCCGAGTCTGATAGTTTCAAAAAGCATCGGTTAGCATATGGAAACAGAAACCAAGTCGGAAAGAAGTAAAACTTGTATTCTTTACTTAATGGATGAACACCAATGTTAACTCTGTTTCATGTTAGAATAATAGCCTTGCTACCAATACACTGCAAATGTTTATCTCCCCTTAAATCATTTTGCACTGACCAAAAAAAAAAAGAAAAAAAAAAAAAAAAAAAAGANAAAAAAAAAAAGAGACTCTTGCCTACAAAGTAAAATCTCTAACCATGGTCCCAAATAAAACAGAACAACAGTATTATGAAGATGTAGGTGCTCACATTTAGTGACTGTTGTATGAAGTTTTCAGTTATAAGCAGGAAATGAATACATGAAAATATTTTGTTGTAAAAAATAAGATACAGTGCTATTAAACATTGTTTTAAGTAATGTGGAAAAATAAAAGAGCAAAACATAACTGCAGTTCTACAGGCTTTTCCTTTACATTATTTTTACCTTCTTTAATTCCAGCTTTGCAGTCCAGTTACTGTTAACAGACACCTAATAACCAATTCCCTGATAAACTAAGGAAGAACATCAAATCAGAAGATAGTAGTGGAGGCCTTCTGGTAGAAACAGGATTTAGATCTATTTGCTATGATGAAGTGTTTCAGTCCACACTGCAAAGCCCACCCACCAGTCAACTCCACTTCAGATACAAATGGTCTCAATGCAGCACAAAGAAAGAGAACAAAATAAAAAGTCCTCACAATTTCAGTCCAACTGTTCATCTATTTTGAGCAAAGCTAAGCACAGAGACAGAAATTATCTTCATTTCAGAGTTAATCCAGTAATCACCTCTGAGAGAATTTTAACATCTTAGTATAGAGGTAACTAGTATTAATTCTTCAACACAAATATTTGGTTCCACACCTTCACAAATGTTTCAAAAAAAATCAGTAGGTCACAATGTACTAGCTCCTCAGTCAATAGCTCAGATGCAAGCTGATCTCATTGTTTTTCTGCTTACTTTGCTACTTGTTGAAAAGCATTAAAATTACAAGCATCTGCAGCTAATACTTAGATCAATGTTACTGTATATGCTTAATTAAAATACGTTTTTTTTAATAGCTATTAAGTTACTTTTCCCAAATCAAAGTACAAGTCATTTAGAGTTGGAGAGTACTCATACATGACTAGATCCCGTGCCATTTACACAAGCACTGCTGGTCTGGCACTGAGCTGATTTTGTGTTGCTTTTAAGAGATTAAAACCCCACAGGTACAAAGACCCACCAGGCGCTTCCTGTTTGCATGCTACTATGGTACAACAGCAATAGAGACGACCTTGGCTGTAACCAGGTTCAGATCGGTATCACTGCTTGTGAAGGTGAAAAGAGTGCCAGTACTCAGCAAGGGGAGAAGGTATTCCCCTGTCACTTTGTGAACCTCCTACATGCTACACTTAAAACACTAGTCTAACTTCACAAGTTACTTGGGAACATAACTGTGAGGAACCAACAGAAACTGGGACCTAACAATAATATACAAACTTCTCTGTATTAAAAAGTGAGATCCTTCAGTCGGGATACTGCTGAGACAACAATTTTGATCTTTGACACGAAAGTTTCTAGACTCCACAGCAAGTTTACAATCCCTTTCAGAGAGACTCAAGTAAAATAATATGGAGGGGTTTTTTAAATTGATCTTTCCTAAAAGAACTGTTTCACGAATAATCCTGATTGTCTTCCTTTTCCACAGAATAAGAACAAATACCAGGAATACAAACAAATGCCAAAGTGCCCGTGAAACAGCATTGTCATTCCTTGCCATGCTTGCTTTATATTTTTATTACTAAACAACAAGGGATTTACACTCATTTGAATGATTCTATGAAAATAATCAGGTTGGAAAAGACCCTTGAGATCATCAGTCCAACCATCAACCCCACTCTACAAAGTTCTCCCCTACACCACCACCACCACTTCTGCTAAGGGACGACTGTAGAGACATGAGGGCAAAAACCCCATAAAAAGGAGGTCCCTAGCTTCTGTCAGCCCCACCAGCCATCTGCAAACCTCAACACAAGGGATAAGGTCTTGTACTTCAAAAATCTTCTACTAACACTTAAAAGAAAGACCAAAATTGAATGTGGCATTAATAAGACCAAACAGTTTATACTATTAAAAATTTATCAGTCACATAACTTTTGAATTCTTCTGCACTAAGTATCAACTTTGCTCTTAGTAGTTACCACAAAACTTTCAGGAAAGCACCTGAAATGACAGCTCTAAAAAAACCAATCAACATAGCTCTGTTATACTGTCAATACCAAACATTAAAAACCCATTAATAACCTCAAATTGTGCTTTTATTTTGTACTTCTTGGCCTGTCCTGACATCTGACGACCTTAGTCAGTTACGTACTTTTACCGCCACCACCAGAGAGAGGGTTTTGGCCTATGCTATAGGCACTCTTACAGCTCCGCTTTGTGTTACAATGGTTCTCTTTGCCTATCTAAAGCATTCTTCCCTCCCAGTAAGTCTGCACATTTCCCATCTAACCTGTGCTCTGGGGTGAATTCCATCTGTTCTCCTGAGTGAGGAGCAACTCCATGAGATTTGTTCCCTCCTCTTGTACGGCAGCTTTGCAGAGCATTCTTTCTTCTGAAGCAACTGTCCCACAAAAATGAGAAACTAAAAGGCCTTGTTATCAGCAGAAGAGTTTGAAAATGAGTGCCACTGAAGTCCTTTCTGAACTATGGCTGGCAGCCATTGAGTATTGCCTGGCAGGAGCCTGAGGAGAGGAGGCCATGCTGGAATACGCACTCCTGACAGGAATCATGGCCGGTAGAGGAGCCTGTGCCAGAATACACACTCCTGACAGGAATCACTCTGCGAAGTCCATGCTCAAATACACTCTACTGACAAAAACCGCTCTGCTGAGAGGAGCCCATGCCAAAGCACACACTCCTGACAGGAACCACAGCCCACAAAGAGGTACCCATGCCGGACTACATGCTCCTGACAGGAACCGGCCTGTGGAGAAGAGCCCACACCAGAATACGCACTCCTGACAGGAATCGTGGCCTGTGGAGAGGAGGCGACACTGGGATGTGCACTCCTGACAGGAATCACGGCCTGTGGAGAGGTGGCCATGCTGGAATACACACTCCTGACAAGAACCACAGCGCACGGAGAAGAGAGGAGCCCACAGAGAGGAAGAAGCCGCCAAGGAGACCTGGTGAGCACTGACTGGACCCCCCGCCCCCAGGAGGGGATGGGAAGGCCAAGCCGCCCGAAGAGGAGGAGTGAAACTGAGCCCGACAGAAGACAGTGGCCGGGGAAGGCGGTGGTTTAATTTTCGGCTCTCAGCCTCCAAATCTATTTTAACTGGCAATTAGTTAAATTACTTTTCCTCAAGTCAAGTCCGTTTTGCTCGTAACAGCAACTGGCACGTGATCTCTGTCTTCATCTTGATCTACGAGTTTTTTCATCCTATTTTCTCCTCCTGTCCTGCTAAGGGGAGGGAAGTGAGCAGCTGGGTCAGCATCTGGCGGCAGTCCAAGGTCACCACAGCATGATAGCCAGATTTAATTCTTTTCTTTGCTGCCAGTATAGTTACAAACCGGTACTTGTACAGTATCTTGCTTCTCTTTAGGCTTTTACACCTCCAGCATTGACTATTGGTTTCATTTCTCATCAGTCATAGCTAAAGCCAAAAAGAAGTACTTCTTAGTAATGCTTTTTTAGAAATCTGTATACACAAAATTAGCAAACATCAGCATTCTGTAGCGCAGTATTGCTTACTAAATAAGGGGATACAGTATATTTCTGTATTTCACTGAAGTTACTTGCAAGAGGTGCAGCAAAACCTGTCACAATCTTGAAGCAGCTTTCTTGGCTGCTCGTTCTGTTGCCGGGCCCAGCCGGCATGGTGGGGCTGCACCGCCAGCGGGACCGCATTCTGCACCACAGCGCAGGCTACAACTGCTGCAACTCCTCTTCTCGGTGGCAGAAACAAAGAAGAGCAAGGAGATCTAACTCTTCCTGTCCTCTACACATTTCCTCAACTTGCCAAGCAGGAGCAGAAAGGGGGGAAATCAGCAATTCATCTCCAACCCTGGCATTTTCCATTCTTCCTCCCAGTCAGTTGGAGACCACCTTGGTTCCACTCAGTGGAGCAAGAGGAATTTGGGAGTGAAGGGAGTGAAAGAAGATGGATGCAAGTGGAAGTGACACAAGAGCCTATGTAACAGTTTTGTTAACTTTTATTTGGTATATCACATAGAATTTTTCAGTCACTGTGTTTTTCAGCTACTACCCTTAAATAAGCCCGCAGGCAAGAGGTTTGTCTCACTAAAGCCCAAGCAGTGTGTGTCAGCTACTTCTAGAGGCACCCCAAAAAACTATAATAATACCTGTGACTATCACAACCAATTACTTGTTCTCTGCAAGTTTAACATTTCCAAAATTTCACACACTTACCGATATTAGTACAACACTCTTCAAGAGAGCTCAGAATTTGATCACTATTTTTAAACACAATAAACTAAATCACACACTCAGAGTTTACGATACCAATATTTTTATTTCCATAAAATCATCATAATACTCTGAATGCATGGAGTTCTAACTTCTGAGCACTCTCCCAGCCTGAATCCTCACAGCTATCAGTGTATACCTTTGGACATTTTTACAAGATAACAGTCAGCAATCTTAATTGGTTTATTTTCAAAACACCATGCAAAACATTCACTAGGGTATCTGCAGGCTTTGCTTAATAGGGTGTCCAATTCCCATTGCTGTATTTCCAGTACCACTCAGTGGCAAAATACACTTACAAAGCATTTTTGTTTATGCTGCCTTCCAGCATTTTCAGTAACCAATTCAGTCATTGACGACATTCAAAACTATACAGAATTTTTCTTTAACAGACTAGATTGCTGGTCTAAGTGCAATATCCTACTTCTCAACATATCTCAGACCTCAGGCTCTAACAAAGAGACGTGTGTAGGCTCAAAAGCGCAATGATGTGACCAGACAAAAACACCCTTTCTTTTGACCACTGGATCACTCAGGTTCTAAAGAAACTGTCTGAGCAGCCACCTCCCATAGCAAAATGCTCCAGAACCCATAAAACTCTAGAAGAGGGAGCCCTGCTAAAGCAGACCGTACACTCGGGTACCTATCCTAAAGGGTGAAGACATGACATGATTGGGAATTATCATCAGCAAAAACCTACTTTCTGGCATAGCTTCCGAGTGACTGCAGGTCTTTTCCATTCTGTTCCACTACGCCACAGGAATCCTTCCCAAGTACACGTACATCTGGTAGCCAATATATACTGTATTATCAAGAAAATCTTACAGAAACCAGAATATCAGTATGAAAGCAAGTGTTTTCATTCTCCCTTGAGCTACCAAAGATTATTAATATATAGTAAAAAGCCATTGTAGATCTTTAATTGATCAGGTTCACATAAGACACCTTGACGGGACTTGTAGGGCCTTCCAACTTACATGTTTGTATTTCCATTCTTTCCTCAGACAAATCTCAAACTTACTTGAAAGAGAATTCTGTTCATATTAAAAAAAAAAACAACCAACAACGTAATGACAATTTAGAGGTACGTTCTTAAACACAACACTAGGGGCAGAACACTTTAAAAGGCCAATTATAGTGGTTAATTACACAGGCAAGAGAAACAACCCTCCTGGCCAGGCCAGCTGACTGGCTGCCACACAGAACACAGAAGGGCACAGGATGTTACTGCGGCTGTGCCTGCGAGCCCCAGGCTGCAGAATCACATTCAAGACACAAAACCAGAAGAAAGACAGAGTTTGCTACATGACTGCAAGGCAGAACAGAGGTGAGCAAACCATTAATAAGCTGCGCTATCAAGTCTGTCCCTCTGATTTATCAGCTCTAATCCCATTGGCAAATTCTCTCACGTGCTGAGACCGCTGACCAAGCTTTGTCGTGGTATCTAATGCACCTTTGCCCAAGCCAACTAAACAAAGGAAATACCACACCCCATAAGCACACCCTTGCACACTTGTAAACACATAGTAGTGAAAAGGGTTGAGAAAACTTGCTGTGAGAAAATGACTTATCTGGGAAGCAATCACAGAACCACTACAGAAAAGCAAACAAATGCTGAAACACCTCGGAAACCTGTTATTGGGAGTCCTTGAAAAGTCAACTTAAAAAGATCGAAATTCCAATTCACTCAAATTACCAACAGCCAAAGATCAGAAAAGTAGAAAGGAATGGGTTAGCAGCCCAAAACTACAGAAATGGTGGACCTCCCTTTTAAGATGCTTGGGCAAGAGACTTTGCTAGTGAGCAGAAGCAAAAGAATCTAAAATGTATTTTATTATCAAAGAAAAATAACACTATTTCTTCCAAGGAGCTCAAAAATAATCACTATAGATATTTCTATGAAAAACAGAAATGTAATTGAACGTATCCTAGCCTACTTCCTCCCCATTCGAGATATTCCAATGTTCCTGCTCATAAAGGTAACTCTAAAAATCAAAAGCTTCTTTATTCATGGTGCAATTCTCCTCTGGCTTATTTAAGCAAGTGGCAATCCATCACTGAAGAGTGCACAACTGAATATAACCATTGGCAAGAAATACTAGGTCTTGTCAGATTATTCTTTGACCGGAAAGTATTTATATCTGACAAGACTGAAATACTTTTCTACCTAATCATGAGCGTAGCCAGGGTGAGAAAAATAATTAGAAGATAAAAAGCTTGATTAAGATTCTGATGAAAAAATTTTAGGATAGCTTACAACCACCATCCAACAGATTCAGATCTCACAGTTTAAAACCAGACAAACAGACTAACAGCAACTTATCCCCTTAGCTTATTTCACTTAAAAAAAAAAGAAAGGGGGGGGGGGGGGTGAGGTGGGCGGCTTTTTTTGCCAAATCCTCTATTTTAAAAACGTGCTGTGCTCTGAAGTGCTGCTCCACAAGTCATTATCCTTGATTTATAACAAGGGTAACGCAAAACACATTCGCACCCTAACGTCTGACCTACTTCTACAGTAAGGCTATTGCAGGAGTTTTGAAAATCCCTAAAGCTGTTACAAAAATGCATTTACACTTTAATAACATGTTTTATGAAGTAAAAAAAAAAATATATATAAATCTGCTTTTGAAGGCATACATGTCCATATTTTGAGAATTTCAAAGTTTCTTCACTATTTAACATTGCATTAGGGAACACCTAAGATTTTTTGAAACATTTGATTTAGATGTTGCAAACACCTATATACCTCAGGTGCTTTAACGTTATTCACTCGAGTTTTATGACGGTAAGGCTGTAATTCATAGGCGTACTTCTAATTTCTCATATCCTTGCCTCAAAGAGCTGGTTCTAACCAAAAGAAAAACCAAAAACAACCACCACCAACAACAAAAATATATCTGGGTGCTGAATATGTGGCTACTCAGACAACAGCAACTCCTGTTTAAGTGATTATTGTCTTCAGCTGCAAACTCTTCCACACCTTCCCTTTCAGGGGTTACTGTCATGTCACACCTTGCAGTTTTACTCTCCATCTGACCACTCCCTAAGTTAGCCTCCATCAAATTACTAGACTTAAGATAAACTTACTAGGAGTATTGAGATCGTTCGCTCGGGGTACGTTAACAGATGGCTACACGGAGGCTGTGAGGGTGAGCCAGGGACCCCAGAGGCGGCCAGCTTTTCTTCCACCCGGCTGCGCCCCAGCACAGCTCACGTCTGCCCCGGGGGACAGCGCAGGCCTCACCTCCCGCCAGCCCGGCCGGCAGAGCCCTCGGCAACGCACCGGCTTTGCAAAGCGAAAAGAAATGCGGGAAGGATGGGGGGTGGCCTTTATGGGAGCCGGCACCCCCCGCGGGCCCACCCCTGCCCCGCATCCCGAGCCCTAGCCAGGGCACGGTACAGGTGTCACAGAGCACCGCCCAGCGCAGGCGCCGGCCCCTCCCTCCGCGGGGCGCAGCTGCGGGGCAACCCCGCCAGCCCGGGCTGCCCCC
>VZTM01022827.1:168021-188065 GCA_013400555.1 Jacana jacana
ACGATCACGTCACCAGCAGCACCAGTGAACGTCCCAGGCTGGACTGGGTGACCGTCAGGAGCTGGATTCCGGATCAGGATCAAAGGCAGACCAACAGACAGGGTCCTCCTCAGGCGTCGGCCATTGAAGGAAGAAAAAGGAGTTGCCTTGATCCCTCAGCTTTTTATACTGAGCATGATGGGGATGGGATGGAATACCCCAATTGGCCAGTTTTAGGGCACCTGACAAAATTCCCTGCTCTTGGCTGTTCTAGCAGTAAGTATAAGCCAGGGCCTCTCTGCACCATCCCTTGGAGTTGCCTTGATCCCTCAGCTTTTTATACTGAGCATGATGGGGATGGGATGGAATACCCCAATTGGCCAGTTTTAGGGCACCTGACAAAATTCCCTGCCCTTGGCTGTTCTAGCAGTAAGTATAAGCCAGGGCCTCTCTGCACCATCCCTTGGGATAATCAGGTCTGATCACTGTGAGACGAAACACTCTCTGAACAATGTGCTGTTAGTTTCAGACTTTAGTCAGTTAGAAGAGGCCCAGCTAAAAAAGTAAAACTACCGAACGGAAAATGGGTTTGTTTTGCCTCAAACCAGGACAACTTTACATTTAGGTTGTGTCCATGCTGTAAATACACTCCTGTAGGAATTGTTCATAGATACTATTTTTAGAGAGTTGTACAATAGGTAATTGTACTTGCTATCAAGTAAGGAGCCTAATTTCAATAGCGAGCACATTTCTGTGGTAAGATTAGGAGTCCTTGAAGCTAGAAGTGCTACTTGAAGGCATCTGGGTCATGTCTCTGTTGCTTTAGGCTTTGTAGTCAAAGTCCAGTGCGCCCAAGTTTACTGTTGCAAAACTTGCCAAGTACACTGTCATTTTCCCCCAAGCCTCATGTACCGTGCTTTTCTGTGTTCATGCATTTGCCAGCCTTCACCACAGCCTCATATGAATGTTTTCTTACAGGTTTTGAACTAATTAAACACGTGTGTGTCATGAGCTTACTGTATGAATTCTTAAGTGTAGTAGGACTGATTGGGGTACTTCATATTTGAGGGCCCTGGACTAGTTTAGAAAGGCCAGCATTGCTTTAACATCAGCTTCACGAACTTTAAACTAAAGATGCTCCACGGGGACTTTGGTGGATTTTCCGTCTAATTTTGCTGATTTGAAAATAATTCAAGACACAGGCAAACTCTTTTCTCTGCTTTCATTTTGCTGTGTTATGGTTCACAGAGATTGAGCAGGTGGAGGGGCTTAAGAACAGGGAGAGAGGGAGTCCTGGTAACCTGGGACTGCCTTCCCCAGATGAAGGTAACCTTACTATTAGAGAAACTCCTTCAGCAGCTGGCAAAACAGCAGGAACATGCTGATTCTGCTTCCTTGGTTACAGGGAATGATAGTGCACTTGACCTTCAGAGGAAGAGGGTCACAGAGAGGGCATTTTAAAACAATACTGGCTGCTTTCTGTGATTGGAATTCTCAGTAATGGAGGCTGGATGAAAATACCTGTGGCCTGACTAAAAGTGACATCGACATTTCTCCCGGCTTGTTTTGCCCTCAGAGATTTGCTGAGGAAAAATGTAAATAAGGCTGCAGGAAGAATTTGACACTCTAAGTACTGGGGTCTGTGCAGTGTTCAACTAGCGAGCACCAGGAAGAAAACAGTGCTAAGTCTCTAAAAGCAGATTATTTTTCCACTGTCTCTTAAAATAAATACATTTGATGTGGTTTTGTGTAGGGAAATTAGGGGGGTTAAGGTATATTTTACATCGTATGTCTCTCTCTCTGTCTTTCTCTCACAAGATTTTTACTTAAGTAAAATTTGGTGCAACTGTGTAGGATCTTAATAAGCATCATATATTTATCTGTTCTGATACTTTGTAGGTGTGTGACAATACTCACAATTTAGAAATTTATCTGTGAAACAAAAGAACAGGTATTTTTGTTCTTTTGTGAATTATGTGTTTCAAAAAATATGTTCCCTTTTTGCATTTGATTTATTCATCACAGTTTTTATTTTGCTGTCAACCAATGCCATGTGTATTCAGTCTGGAAATAAACTTGAGATTTTTAGTACCAGTCAGAAATTCTTACTCCAGTGTTCTTCCACTGAGTATTAAGTAGGCAGGACTGCAAAGAAGGTAACATTTTGCATTTCAGGTCCCTACACTTATCCTGAGTATGTATCCATGTTAATAAGAGTATAAAACCAAATGATATGTGCACACTGAAGCATTTCTTGGTAGTAGTCAACTTATTCTCCATCAGTGCACAATATTTTCACAGCCAAGAGAAGGCTAAAGTACCGTCTGTTTTCAGTTTAATAAGTGTGTGTTCTTGAACATGTGAACATGAAAATGACATCAGCAACACAATGGCAGCTGGTCTCAAACTTAGCCAACTTTATGGAGAGCTCACTGTTAGACCTAACATTGAGCCATGTCATGGATGAGGAACGTGTAAAATGCACCAAGAAACAGCTTTTGTGATAAGTAGAGCACAAAGAAGCATGTGTAATTTTCTTCAAGTTACTCTATAAAAGTCGCAGAATGATTTAGCTTTCCCTCTACTCTGTTGAAGACAAATAAACAGGGGTCTGGAACTAGCCTTGTGCTAAATCTTCAGGAATTTACAGGGTAATTTCTATGTATCTTGTTTTGCTTTTGTGTGGTTAAGCAGAATTTTTCATGTGGTCAGGTTTCAAACTAAGACAGGCAAAAATGCAGGTACCAATAGTGAAAACAATACATGTAGATATCTACAGCTACCTCTCTGTATTAAAGAACGGTGTAATAGCTTCAGCTCATGTTTATCTCTGCAAAAAACTCCAATAGTACTACATAAAGTACTTTTTATAGGCATCTGTATGTCCTACGCCAGTGGGATTGGCCAGCTGTGGGGAATGGCAAGCAGTAACCTTCTACCTGCCCAGCTGACTGTAAGGACTAGAACACAAGTGCTTCATCTATCCTGCATTAACAACTATTAAGAAGGAACAAATACTACTTAGTTGCATCAATAAATCTGAGGATTAACAAACCCAAAGTCCAGATATGCACAACTGTAGAATTATGTGTGTAAATGTATATTGCCAATGCCATATCCCTTCACGTGTTTAATTAATCATTTAATAGTTTTGCTCTGAAAATACCTATGGGAGGGATTTTTTTCAGCTTTTTCTAAGTAGGGTACGATGGATTTGCATTACAGTTTGGTGCTCTAGAAAGAGAAGGAATAGAACAAGGAACAGCAGTATTCAGCTGCAGTGCCAAATTTAATTTCGGTCATGCTAGTGAAATCCATGCCAGAATTAAAAAACAATAATCATATACACCTGAATACATGCTTAATATATTGATGATCTAACGGAACACAGATTCCAGGAAAATCCTGCACCACTTTGAAGCAGAAAATCGGGGGGACAGAAAGAGGGAGAGGGTAGGAGCGCACTGAGCAACTGCAGTTCTTTATTCTGCTGTCTCAAACACAGATATCCAGATAAGCAGCCATCTTGATTTTACCTTTTTGCCTTAAAAATACTTGGCAGTTAAAATTGTCTGTCTTCTTGGAAACTGAAACTGCTGTTTTCTCCAAGTGAGCTGTATGATACCACACTTTCAGAAGGCTTCATAGGTGAAATAAGAGACAAAAAAAGAGACAAAATAAGGCTGGGTTGGTCAGATAGGAGTTCTGTGCACTCTTCCAGCAGATTCCATGTATCTCTTCTCCCATATATATTCTGTTCCTGAGGTTTAGGACATTTTTAATTTGGGGCATAGAGAAACCCTTCCTAAATTTGGGCTACCTGAAAATTTAAAAAGCAGATGATAAAATATTTTACAATTATTCAAAGGTGAAATACTTAACATTCTATGTTATTGTCTATACAGTGCATTTTGGTTTTACAGACTCAAACTATAAGGCAAATGTATAATTGGAAGTTGGGGAAAGTATTTCTGTGTTTCAGTACGCTGAAGGATCGCACAGTCATTATCCGTTGCTTTATTTTTGGAGGGGTGGGAGTGGTTTGTGGTTTTGGACATCCATCAGGTTCATTCTGTTCCCCAAAAATTCCAGTATTCTGGCAGTTCCTTGACAACAAATCCAAGTTGGTTTAATGGCTGCAACCTTTCCCATAAATTTAGATTCCATGCTATAGGGCCATCTGATCTTCAATAAATATGTATTTTGAAAAGTGTTCAGTACTGTAACAGTAAGTGAAAACTCTGTACCTTATTTGCAGGTGCAGACTGTTCAGACTTCAATATCTGAATCTCCAGTGATGACCAGCCCTTCCCAACGTATCCAGATAATTTCCACAGACTCCTCTGTAGCTTCACCACAACGCATTCAGGTGAAAATCCACTAAGTAAATAACTACTACATCTCATTTTTAACTCCTCCTCCCACTTAGGTTTATACAAAAGCATATTAAAGTCTAAGGAAGACTTCCCTATGTTTTGTGAGAACAGGTCACTTTCAGTGCATGCTCACATTCTCTTTCTCCCTCAGCATGTATGTCGGGATGAGTACTTGGCTGTATATAGTAGTTGTATTGATGATGTTGTTGAGGGAATATTTGCAGAGGTTCAACCTAGCCTCAGCATACAAATCTCCTGAGCTCTAGCCATAGCACATGGGCAGATGTCAGCAGAATACCTACGATCTTCTCCAAGGGCGTTCCCCTCTCTGCCATATTTCAGAGCCAGTTGGGGAGCAGCCCAAAGTTCCTTTGGGAATGCTGTGCAGTGGGTCCTTGTTACTGACTGATAATATGAAGGTACCATTCGTGTATCAGGACGTAAGCAGCGACCGATGATGTGATTATTAAGTATGAACGTTGCTGGAGCGTAGCAGTACTGCGATAGCAAGTGTTTGCCCTCTGTGCATTCCTGTGTGCCCAGGCAATACTGCCCAGTGCTTCTGCCACAGGTGGTGCTGCACAAGTTCGCCTGCTCCAGGGCATCTGGAACAGCCCTGGCTGCTCCAGGATGGATTCTTTTTGGGATATGTCTTGATCAGGGTGTGTGGGGACTGCTCCCATGAATAACCCTGAAAACACTTTTCAAACGGTTTGACGTTGTCGTTGTACTTTCTATACATGATACAATCTTTACTGTAAGGTTATTGCAGCACCTATAATGACATACATGGTTAGTTTTGCTAATGAACCTAAATATCATTAGCTTCTTATCCAGCCTTTTTTTTTTAATTAGTTATTTATCAGTGCTATGTCTGATCCATGAAAAATGAAACAAGTGTCTATGATTAAAAAGTGTCTTTATAGACATCACCAAGGAGATGTTCTTCAGTTGTCAACAACATTTAGCTATGTATTTTATTTAAGATGTTATTCCTTAAAGTTATCAACAAAAGGTGGAATCAGGCAGCCTTATTGTTTCACACCTTGATTCTCAAGATTCTGTTATGATGGGAGGTTTCTATTTTTAATACAGGTAACAGACCCTGTGTTTTGTCTGTTAATCTTACTGATGTGTATCAGCATTTCATTGCAGAGCATACCCTGCATATATAACTGTCATACATCAGCTGCAGTTCTTAACATGACGTGCATTTTGGTTTTGTTGTCTGGCATCCACTACCTCCAACTCCTTTTGCACAGTTCAATGTGCTTACAAGACCTCCCCGTATCTTTTCTTCATTAACAATATCGGATTCACAGCCCTGCCTATTATTTCCCACCTGTGTGGCAGCTATGTAGATAGATATATATGATATACATACACATTTGGTTTGGTTTTACTGCTTTGCACTTATGTAGGCAGCTGCAATAACTTTGTACCAGTGTCATAAATGTACAAATAGCAAAATAATAAATAACAAGGACAATTAGCAGAGAGTATCCTGTAATTCTGAGACAGAATGAAGGTTTTAAACCATCAAATGTACTGTGGCTCATAAAATTCTTCAATGTGTTTTACAGATTGTGACAGATCAGCAAACAGGTCAGAAAATCCAGATAGTGACAGCAGTCGACTCGGCTGTGTCTCCAAAGCAGCAGTTCATCTTAGCCAGTCCAGACGGAACTGGTGCAGGAAAGGTGATACTGGCCGCACCTGAGACATCTAATGCCAAACAGCTGATCTTTGCTACCACCGACAACATTGTGCCAGGCAGGATTCAGGTAAATAGACTAACTGAGGTAGACCAGAGGTTTTTGGTTTTCAGGTTTTGGTTTTTAGATGACTTAAGTCTATAATTGCTTTAAGACAAATTGCAATAGTTTTTCTAAAGATCTAATGGCGTGGATTAGACCACAGTAATTGTAGGCTTCGTTACGCAGTCGTAAATCCTCTCGTCTCCATATTCCTCATGCATTCCGTTGGACTCATCACCCCTTGCTGTGTGATGTCCTTAAAATTCTAAGATGTAAACAAATACTTAAGATGGTGCTTCTGAGGATCGCCAGGACTTCAGGTGGTCCGGTCAAGATTCACAGATACGCAGAGATACAGCTTATTTGAGCAAACTCCCATCTGCAGTGCGGCATCAAGACATTTCAGTAAAAGCTCTTTCGAGCAGGTGCTGTTCCCTGTTGTAGTTTTTTTATGCATTTTGAGCAAAACCCAGACAAAACAGAGCTTTGCAAACCAGATTATATAAACAATAATCTCTCTAGTCAAGCTTGAGGCTTCTCCCTAGCAGTCTTAAACAAAATAAAAAAGTTGCCTGGTCCCTATTTGCTGCTGTTACAATAGAGAATATGTTACAGACAAAAGTATAATTCTTAAATATTTGTAAAAAATGTATTAATAGTCTGCTTAGATTTATTTTACTATGCTAAGTGGGTTTCTGACATTACAGAGGGGTGGGGTTTTTTTAATTTTTTCTGTGTTAAGTGATAAGTTCTGAACGGAAGTTTTGGGATCTAAGGCCTTCAGAAGCTAAACTGTTTCTATAGGGGATCTCAGCAGCAGGTTGTTCCCCCTGAACCGTATATCCCTAACAGCTGGAGAAGGGCTGGATAGGAACAGCATCTGAATGAAATACAACCATCTCTGACTAAAATATGGCAGCTGCTTGAGAGTAATTGCAAACAGGGAAGAATACCATTGACCTCACCAGGGCAGAAACTTATTTATACTGAGCAAAGCTATGGATTTTATTTGGAATTTCTTTTGGTATGGCTGTTCCAACAACCTCACTACTGACAGTAAAAACTCTAACTTGCATTTTATACTACTTAATTTCATTCCACATTGTACTTATGCTTAAATGCCACCACTTCTTCTCAGTTGGTAACCCCAGTCTTGTGTATGGAAAGCTCCTTGCTTTCACATCAGAAGAAAATACTGGCTAATTACCCCTTTCTGTTCTGGAATTTTGTTTTAGATAGTGACAGACTCTGCTTCTGTGGAACGTTTGCTGGGAAAAGCTGATGTTCAGCGGCCCCAGGTAGTAGAATATTGTGTAGTCTGTGGCGATAAAGCATCAGGTAAGGAGGCATAGAAGGCAGTATTCAAGAAACTTGATTGAAAGGATGAATGGGTTGAAGGGAGGAGTTTTCATGTATTTTGACTCATCTTTTAACTCATGCTAATGGCCCAAGAAATTGAATCTAAAATGGAAAAAGGTAACATTATACTCTGTACACACAGAATAGTTAACTCTGATTGGAAGAGTATGAGTTTGTACTTAAACTGGAGCATGATGATTGGGCCTGAAAGACAAAATAATGATTGAATAGCTCCTGGTAACGGAAACAGACTATTTTAAGCACTTATTCTGGTTCCCCGTGGCTATGGGCAACCATGCAATAAACATATTGCCTAGAAAAGTCTGCCTGCTCCAGGAAAACACTTGCTAGTGCTCTCTGATAAACTTAAGACTTCCTGGTAGATTTTGATCTTTTACTGTCACAGAAAAAGGCAAGTAGAGATCAAGGGAATCGGTGTTTCAGATCCATGAAGTAACAAGGAGTCTACAAGGTAAAATTCATACATACATTAGCCAGGGAAGTGGACTGTGTTTTGGGGCTGCATAGAAGACTGTCTCTCTGTCTTGCTTGCTTTTGGGGTTTTTTTAAATGTTTATGTAACATAGTTGATATGTATAGGAACTTTATTTCAAATTCTACTGTAAAATTACTTATATTCTGAATTTACTGAGACACTTAGCTTGTAATTTCTTTTAATGCATAGCAGCGAATAGAATTCCATCTGTACTTGTCTAGAATGGGAACTGCCGCTTCACAGGCCTCTCATTCAGAAATAGGCTTAACCTTCCTCTCTTCTCTCCACTCTTCCACCAAAAAGACCTGACAATAGGTAAACAAGAAACATCCTGTAAGACTTTAACAGTGCTTGGTTCAAAATGATGGTAAGAATACAAAGTAAATTAAAAGGGTGATTTGTAGAATGTTTTACTTGCTCAAGACATATGTTTCCATGCTAAAATAAAGTACTTTCTGTCTGATAACAGTATATATGTTTCCTAGGTCGTCACTATGGTGCCATCAGTTGTGAGGGATGCAAAGGTTTCTTTAAAAGGAGTGTGAGAAAGAATTTGACCTACAGTTGTCGCAGCAACCAGGACTGTATCATCAATAAACACCATCGGAATCGCTGCCAGTTTTGTAGGCTTAAGAAATGTCTAGAGATGGGCATGAAAATGGAATGTGAGTGTTAAGTATCCAGTGCAATGCTCTGCCTACCAAATAATAAATACGTGGATTACCACTTTATAGTGTGTTCTCCCTCTTTTGCTGTATGCTGCTTGAAGGAAACAGAGCTCTTGGCAGCAAGAGCATCTCCCTTCCCTTCCTTCTATCACCATTTCATATCTGAGGTGCAGGGGTGGTGTGCTTGGAACCGTATCTGGTACTGTTGTGGTCCTCAAGGAGCCCAGGTAGCATGTGTTTTACAAACACACTCTATGTTTATAATACAAACTATATGAACACAGGTGAACACAAATGTAATGTTCCTGCTTTCCTTCCAGTTTATTTTTGCTGCTTTTTTAATCAGTGATGGAAAGTAGTTGGTGTCCCCCATTTGGTTCTTTTTCTCCTTAAATCTTTATATTACTTTATAGTGCACTTGTGAGCGTTGTATCATGAGGCTCTGTAGAAGCCCTTATATTTTATATGGTATACTTTCATGTTTGTACAGAGTGCTTCCTACAGTTCCACTGCTGGTGTCCAAACACCTCTTCCAATGTGTTTCGTTTCCGGTGTATAGCACCTCTGCTCCTTCTGTCCAGCACTTTGTGACACCTATGATTTGGTGGGTTTGTTATAAATCTGTGGAGAATTTAAGATGAAGAAAGAAGTACTTTTCTTTTTCCACTCTGATCTAGGCAGGACAAGTTCCAGCCACTGAGTTGAAGCGAGGCAGAGTTCAGCTGTAAGTGGGGAGATCTCTGTTGTCTTTGCACTCCGGGACTCCCTGCCGCTGGTGATGATTGTTGTGTTTGCACACACTGAGTGCAGGGGGAGGCAAGAGGAACGGCTGCCTTTCCAGGAACGAAGCTTTTCCTATTCCAGTATGATCGGGCTGAGGGGCTTGTAGACTGTATTGGGCATTGGGTCAGGTTGTGATTAATGTTTACATATCCCTCATGCCACCAGAAGGGATCCTACCCACTTTGAACCCAAAATTTCTTTCTGGCAGTAACAATATTGGCAAAAATAAGATCAGGAAATAACTAACTCTTCCTGGTTAGACAGAGAGAAGTAATGATGTATTTTACTACTACATTCAAAAGGGCTGTAGAGGAGGGTTGAATTTTGTCGTTTGCTTGTTAATGTTAATCTCCTCGAGGAGTAACTGTTTTACGATCAGCTGGTCCAATGAGCAGGACAGAAATGCTGTCTCTGTTTCTATTATGCCTTACATTTGCAAAGTGTTGTGAGAATTAATATCAGTGCTACACTTTTAAAAGATTCTTTATATTATCCCCATAGTCTTATTCATTTTATTGTCCTCATTTTCAGGTGAAAGAGCAACGCAGTCCAATGTTATGCCAAGCTATAGAGGAGCTTGTAAAGTTAGTGGAAATTTTAGTTTAAATTTTTATTATAAAAATGCACTTTGCACTTGCTTTAAAATTACAAAGCTACTTTTTCTTAGTGTTTTTATTAAAATATTTACCACACTTATTTGGCATACTGGAGACTGAGCTTATTTTCTTCCAGTTATCAAGTAAAAAAATCTCATCAATTCCAAAAAGGTTAGTTTTGGAACACTGTTCCTTCCCTAAGTGGTGGAGTGAATGGATGTGAGTGAAGTGCACATCGTGTGGAGACTCCTCTCCCAGGGAATTTACATGCCTCTCTCACATAATTTGCCTGTCCTGGGTTCTTCTGGGTTTGCATTATTTTGAATGTAGGACTGCATCCAACACTTAGGTAGAGTTTTACCTGTAAAAAAAACAAGCAAACTGAAACCAAACCCAGAAAACCACCAACCAAAAAAACAATCCCCAATTGGAGAAGACATTTTGTAGGATGTTCCATCTTTTTAAATGTCAGTGAAAGAGCAAGCTTTGATTCCAGATCAGCAAAACTTAAAGCAAAAGATAAATCTGTGACTTTATTGGTTAAAATAATCGCAGGTACAGTAAAACTGAAGCACATGTTTCTTCAGTCTTATTAAATTTCCAGTTCTGCACTGAGCCAATACACCATCATCACTTTCCAAACAAGCCCTGCTGCTGTGAGAATGTCACTTCTTGTGGTTTTTAAGTTGAATTACCTCTTTCAAATCTGCATGTTCCTGTCTTTATGCAGCGGTTCAAAGTGAAAGAAAGCCTTTTGATGTACAACGTGAAAAACCAACCAACTGTGCAGCTTCCACTGAAAAAATCTATATCAGAAAGGACCTGCGAAGCCCACTAATAGCCACGCCAACATTTGTGGCAGATAAAGATGGAGCACGGTGAGTACCTCAGTTCAACAAGTCTTGTTTAAGGCTATTGGAGCATATTTGCAGGCACCCCTGAGTCCTTTTTTTTCCCTCTCCGCTCTAAAGAATTGAACAGAAATTGTGTTTTGAGGCCAGACTGGCCAGTGAGACCAATGACAATTCACAAATCCTTTGTTTCCATTACCAAGACCCACCTGGATTGGTCTGCTTCTCGTGAAAGGTTTTATGTCTCAGCACGGGTGGGTGGTTTCCAGTTCGGAGCTGGCTCCCGTCCAGCCAGGCAAAGCAGAGGCAGGGCAAATATGTGATACTCAAGCAAAAGGCTCACTCTGTGATGCGTTCAGGTTAGCGCTTCTCTCAAATCAAATTTGCAAATGGCAGGCTCAGCGTTCCTTCCCCCGGAGACAGCACTAAAAGAGACTGCAGATCGTTCAGATCCCAGGAGACCTGTTCCACCAGTGGCAAAACAACAGCAATGTCCTTTTGCTAAATGGAAGATATCCCGAGACTGTTCCTATGCTCCCAGTCATCTCCGTAGTGAGTGGGTGTGAAAATGTGTATCATAATAAATGGAGGCAAAATGTTCTTTTTCTAAATAGAATTAAAAAAGACCTCAAGGTTAAATATTACACTTTTAAAACTGCAGGTCCCGTTAGTTTATGAAAGGATAATAACTACCTAAAGATACTGGATCTCAATATTCAGGTTCTTTGTACATGTATTTAAATTTTGTTCATATATTCTTTGTTGAACAAGTGACACTTTAGTTAGGAATACTGGGCTGCACATTTCTTGGATGATTGTTTTTCAGTGTGCTTGTTCAAAAGTTGGATTGCTCAAAAGCACTGCTCAGACACATTTGCCTCTTTGAGATTTCCTTGAGCTACAGATCCCTTACAGTCCCGTGAAAAGCACTACAGTCACTAAGTGCGTGACTGTTATTCATGTAGGGTTCAGATTTGCAAAACACGTGAGAATTTGCTGCCTGTGGTACTTCACCATGTTAACTGTCAGTCTCAGACCCTTAAACTATAAATGCCATGTGGCCTGAACCTGTTGTGGGTGCGTTTTTGTTGGGTTATAGAGATTAGGAGCATTGTATAAATAACAAATGAATTTATCCTTGTTGGCCGCAAAGACTTTCTACTCTCTCCCTAAATTAGACACAGCAAAGGGAAAGGATGCTTGGTCAAAAAGTAGCAGGGATTTTATGCTGGCCTTGATTACATGACTGTTTATGGGTGTATTGTGGAATGTAAAATATATTTTCTTGATATAACATTTTTCTCCTGTGCTGTCCATTATCTAACGTGGAATGCACAGTTATGTCCACCTCCAAAGCCTAGTGCATAACTCTAGAGCTATTAAGTGGCTTCTGAGAGCAAGAGAAGACAGATAAACCAACATAAATAGCAAATGAGAGGAAATGGATTTGATAAGTTGTCATTGTTTTTGCATGGGAAAAGAAAACATACTCCAATCTTTCTGGAAACTGTTGCAGAAAGACTTAAGTCCTGATGAATAAACTCTGAGCCTCGTTAAATTGTTAATTTTAAAAATGGTTAATCCTTCCTATTCTGACAGCTTGTTACACATTCTTCTGTTTCATGTAAAATAGTATTGACTGTCAAATGCCTTATGCTTTCGAACAGATCAGCAGGTCTTCTTGATCCGGGAATGCTTGTGAATATCCAGCAGCCTTTGATCAGGGATGATGGTACAGTCCTCCTGGCTGCTGACTCCAAGGTATTCTTTCAGTTAAATTCTGAATGTATGTATTTATTTGTTCAGATTATTTTAGCCACGTACATTGACACAGATAATTCTTCCTCTTGAAAAGATACGGTTGGGGTAAGTCTGAAGATCTTTACGAATGGAGGATGCAGGTAATAAGCTTATTGAAAGGAACATGATTTCTTTTTGTGGGCATATTTCTGCAAAAGGTCAGTCCCAGGTATTTCCCCACATGATGTGTCAGATGGGGATAGGGTTGGTGATCACAAGAAGATTTAAAGATCATTGTGAGCCAGTGTACTTCCTCTAGGTGTTCAGGAGGAGAAAAAGGTACATAAGGGAAAAAGAACAAAAATTTACGTATGATACATCCCCTATTATTGTGACCTGCTAATATAGTTATTCCTTTTTAGGCTGAAACAAGCCAGGGTGCTTTAGGAACACTAGCAAATGTTGTAACATCTCTTGCTAATCTCAGTGAGTCACTGAATAATGGAGATACCTCTGAAGTTCAGCAAGAAGAGCAATCCGCAAGTGAGATTACACGGTATGCCTTTGTATTTGCTTCTCATTTAGCAATTTGTATTCTGTATGGTATATACTTAATTTGCTATTGTGACACGACACACAGTAGGAGTTGTCCCCTACTTTGAAATGCAACAACCCTTCTTTAGAAATCCAAGTTTGGCTGTTGTACTTCTGTGAAGAGGCAGTGTCCTGCCTTGTAAATGTAGTGTTCTGAAACTAGACCAGATTTTATACTTGGTGAAATAATAAATTACTAGTTTGTGACCTCGAGAGGCTCTGAGAAAAACAACACTGGGCACTGATTTATTTGATAGGCTTGTAGTATGGATGTGCCATGCTCATGCCCTTACTCTGCTCTCCAAGGGTGCTCTCCAAGGGTTAACCCGGTGGGCAGCTGGGCACCACACAGCCCTTCACTTACTGCCTCCCAGCTGGGATGGGAGAGAGGACGGAGGGAAGAAAAAACCTGCTGATAGAGGAAAATATAGTTAAACTAAGATTAATAAACTTTTTTATTTAATGTTTAGAAAGAATTTGAAGCCTTTGTCATTATTAATGAGAGAAAAGGGAATCTGAAAGTTTTCAGCAGAGCTTGAGGTTTTTAGGAGTGAGGTTTTTGTTTGGGGATCTTTTTGGTGAGGGTGGGTGTGTTGAAGGACAACATAAATCTGCAGGATGTGAAATAAGCAAAATACTTGTCCTCGCAGCTGTCCGTTGTTTCTCAGATATAAGATTTTTAAGAGGAACTTAACGTCAGGCTCTTAAGTCTTTTATTTAAACTTTTCAAGTGAGTGAACTGATATTTGAAAATCCTTGACACTGCAACTTTGATTGATGCCAACCTTGTATTCTTTCTTTAAAGCAGAAAAAAAATTCAGCGCCTGTCCCCGCCTCAACTTTTTGACAAAAATACGGGCAAACCAGCACTGTACTGTAATACTGCCCACTGCTAGGGAACTGGAGGAAAAGAAATCTTTAAATCTAAGCTGTTATCTTACAAAGGGAATTCGCACTGCCCTATTTTGGCAGTGGCCAAGCTACAGCTTGAGTATAAAGGAGTGTAGGGACCAGTCTTTCTTCTTACTGTTGTGAGGTTTGCAAGGCTCTGTCTACACTGAGATCAGGATTGTCTGGCCGTATCTCATCTTAAGGGAAAGGAAATCCAGGCATGCTGCCTAGAAGAGAATCGCACTATTCTCCACTGTTCAGAGAAACTGGACGTCAAGGACAGAGACTGCAGGGTGTTCTCCGGGGTGCATCTGCTCTATAATCCTCACATAATCTGTTAAGCGTTCCAAGGTGAGAAGGAGGGGATAGTGAATGGTAAGCACAAGAGACCCCTTTACAGGTGTTAGAGCAGGATTTACGATAGTTAAAAGTTTCACCCCTTGCAGGTAAGATATTTTAGCAGCGACATATGAGCAGATCTATTCCTGATCTTAATGTCCAAACAGAACAGAAGGGCCAGGTTGTAATGAAAAGTCTGACCTTGTGTCTTAGCGTAAAGAGCTCCTGTATATGTTACCTCAAAGTGGAAATGCTGTGTAGCATTTAATTTGACAACTACTCTGCTGGGTTTTGGGTTGTTTTTAAGTTCTAAGGAAGTACTCTGTCATTGTTACTTACTTTTCCAGGGCATTTGATACTTTGGCCAAAGCACTTAATACCACAGAAGGTACATCAGCTCATAACTTGGCAGATGGGGTGGATCCTACAGGAGGAGGGAATATTCATGTAATTAGCAGAGATCAGTCAACACCAATTATTGAAGTGGAAGGCCCCCTACTTACAGATACACATGTCACATTTAAGGTATGTGCTTCTTTAAATGTCTTACTAAACAAACTGACACTTAAGACATAACCCAAAACTAGTTTGTTGTGTTTTCTTTATTATATTTAATCTTGGCAATATAATCCAAGATAACATTTGCTGTTACAAAGCTTCTAATACGATTTTTTGCACATGCAGCCCCTGAAGAATGTGTTACTTCATAAGAGCTTTTCATAGACAGAAGAATCCTTTAAAATTGATTTTACTTTCCAGTGCTGTTGGCAATCACTTTCCATGTCATCAGTATAGTGTGATGTCATGACTAATTCATTTATCATTTTAGGCAGCGTAAAACTTATCTCAAAAAGGCTCCTTCGTATAAAGAGTGGTTACAGAGCCTTTTTACTGCTAAACCACTGAAAAGGGTCTTGCATTTTGTGCTTCAGCTTCAGTTGACTACAAACACACACATGTTGATAAACATTTCTGGTTTTCATCTGGCTGTAATGAAATTGCCAAGAAATACAAATGTCCTTACTGAAATAAGCAATACTTAATGTACTCAGACTTTGATCACAACCTGCTTGTTCCCATGGATGGGGTTTTGCGATTGGAGAGTCCTATTGCACGACTTTTAGGTGATTAGATTTTATTTTGTTTCTTTGCAAAAAGTTTTAAAGGATCTTTTATAGCACTGGGATGCAACACTCCACAGAGCAACGAAATCTATAGGTTTAATTATGATTAAATTAGTATTAAAAGACATTAAGAGGAAACATTTGAGCTCTCTCCCACGTCATTTCCTGTCTCCTACTCCCATTTTGCATTCCTTGCCGGTACTAAGTAGCAGTGAGTTATTTAGCACAGTTTTCCTTTGACAACTCGTGGTCACACAGTTACTTACGACAGACTCTGACAGTGGTTTTGATGGTTTTGCCAGTTATTTCATGGATAATACCACTGGGTTTGCCTGAACTGCATGTATTCTGCTGTGCTGTTCTTTCTGCAGCTGACGATGCCCAGCCCAATGCCGGAGTACCTTAACGTTCACTACATCTGTGAGTCAGCATCACGGCTGCTTTTCCTCTCTATGCACTGGGCTAGGTCCATACCTGCATTTCAAGCTCTTGGGTAAATGCACATACTCTCTTGAACAGTTTGCTTTCTAATGAATTTAAGCACTGATCTGAACACTTTTCAGCTATTAAGACATTGTTTTTTTCATGAGTTCTTGAAAATGTGTGAAGACTATGCAATATTCTCCTTTTTGAAGAATAAAATAGAAGATGGCAGAGGAGGGGATAACTACAATATCTGATGTTACTGAAGTTACAGAAGCTAAAGCCGAATCAAAAGCAAGCATTTAATTTGTAGAAATATATGTTGGTAAAGAACTGGTGAGCACCGTTTTACAGATCACCTGAAACAGTTTCCTCTAGTCAGCCTATCACTCTTTTAATTTTTGAAATACTTGTAATATGCTAATATATGCCTCTTAGTAAAGTGGTTTTCAGTACATTAATCCTTATTACTAGTTGTGATAATTAACATAATTACACATAGGGCAGCAGCAGCCTGACAGGAGAGCCACCTACTTTGTCTTGATTTTGTGCTGTTTGTAGGCAGGACTGTAACACCAGCCTGGTGCGTGCCTGCTGGAACGAGCTCTTCACCCTGGGCCTGGCACAGTGCGCCCAGGTCATGAGTCTGTCCACCATCCTGGCAGCTATTGTCAACCACCTCCAGAACAGCATTCAGGAAGGTACGTTTCCAGCGTGCGATTCTTAGACGTGCTCAGTCCTGCCCACACTACACGAATGTTTGTATAGCGTTTCTTATGTTTCCTCAGTGGTGGCAGAGCTGTGCCCCAGGATCCAGGGGAAGGAGTACCTTCCTTTCTGTGATTTCTTTTCCTCCGGTGGCCTACAGCTTCTCTGCACTGACCCCTCAGAGATCTCTGTGGGATAGAAGTGTCCACAGAAGAAATGGAGGTAGGGCAAGAGGACATACTGTCCTGCATTCTACCCCTGACTGGCAGTATAGAGAGAGACAAGTACATCCTCAAGTTGGGTGTGCTCACAGAGCTTTCCTTCTCTCCAGATGTAATTTTTTGTTTTTCTTAGAATAATGATGTCTTCTCCCAAAACACATCAGATTTTTTTCCTTCTGGAACTTTCCTTCTCCTCTTTGCAGTGTAAAACTATAGCATTTGCCAAGTCTCACAAGAAGAACATTCTTGCACGTACCGTGGGTTTTGGATACTGCTACTGTGGGTTTTGTATTTTGAAGTACCCTCTGAAGCATTAAACAGCCTATTTTTCTTTACACTCTTAAGATTGATGTAGTATTTTTTAATGTGGCGTTGACCTGTTGACAACGATGCCTATGTCAGAATAACATTCCATTTTTAATGGCCTGGAGGAAAAACTCAATACCAGCAGCTTTTAGCTGTATGTACAGTACATTACAGCTAGCTTACTTTTGGTATCAATTTGATGATTTTTGTGGTACCTTTATTGTGCATGCAGCAAAAACTGGAAAGCAGGCTTTTACTGAGGAGAGTAAAACTCAATTGTGGAACTATAAACTGCATAGAAGTGAATCATCTAAAAAAATGCTCTGTACTAGGACTGAAGGATGCTGAACTTTGCTGATTTTCAATATACTCTATTAGCTTAATTATGATAAAGTAAATTAGAAATGTGATTCTTAAATGGATGGTATGCTTTCATAATGAATATGGGGGTGGGTTTTGTTGGGGTTTTTTTGGTAAGTTAAGAGAGCCTGGACAGTCCTCAAGCTACAACAAAGTGATGCTTCCTTCCTGCAGAGGGAGAGGGGCGAGGGTTCAAAAGACACACACTGTATGTTCTGCACAGAGTTCGGCTTTCAGTTCTCTCTCTGTCAGAATAAATAGAGCTGTCTGTTCCATCTGGACCCCTGGCAGTGAGTTTGTGGAGGGGTAAGTGATGGGGCTATTACAGCTTAAGCTGACTCCACTTCTGCTCCCATCTCTCAAAAAAGAGAAAAATAAATGTGTACTGCAGTGATACCGTGTTACCTGAGACCGGCCAAGAAAAGAGGATGGTTTGCTTTAATATGATTTGGTGATGATTTCTTATATTTATCTGTTCTACAAAGTTATCCATCCATATTATATCGTATATTGTGTCATTAAAATTCAAAACTAAATAAAGACATTTCAGAACTTTATCTAGGAAGCATAGTAGTGATTAGCCTCTTTGGAAGCTCTGGGACTCAAGTTCACTTTCCCTGAGTGTTCCTGCCCCGTTGTTTTCCACTTAGTATAGAAATGAAAACGTTCCATCTCGTCTGTGTCGATCCGTTTTGAGCAACTAAAGACTCAGGTCACAAGTCAGGTATTTCCTTTCATTCTTATTCCAAGACATTGTGCAAAAAGAAGTTTCTTGTAAATCTTTTTATCGTGGTTTCAGAAACTCGGTAAACCAGTCACGACTCAGCTGAAGGCACACTGGGCTAAGCAGTCAGGGACAATATGAGCTCTACAGACAAACCTGAGATACTTAAGCTCCAATCCTGTGACATATTATGAGAGATCAGGACTAGTGGTTAAATAAAGTGGTTCTAATGCTACTAAAAAGTTTTATCCCTTGTGAATTAACTGATGCCTGAACTTTTAAAATAGGAATTATATATTCAAAGGTTTGTCTTACAGTAATCTCTAAGGTTTTCATTCTTTGATCACTCTGCAGATGGGCAGTCATAGAGAAGATAAACTGACCAAACAGAAATCTCTCCCTACCTGAGCAGCTAATGCCACTCAATGTAACTTACCCACAAATAATACAAGAATTGATTTATTTATTTAAATTAATGCAAGGAATGCGATGTTTCAAATTATGGAAGAATCTGTGTGCATGTATTTGAGGGAATTTACCCCATCAGAATGAAAAAAAACCCTTACTTACCACAGCAAATGGTGAATTCACTTCTAAAAGTACAGATAGAGGAAAAAGTAGCGCCATCACTACTGCTCTTGCATTCACCTCTGGAAAAGCTGAGTACTGTTTGAACTGAAAATTACTGCATGAGAGCATTTGTTTTGTGTTTGTTCCCAGAATCACTGTAGCCATTTGTGCAATGATTCACCTTGATTAGAGAGTCTCTGCTCAGAACAGTGCATCCCTGGAATAAGAGTTGTGTTGCAGATTGTGCTGTACTGGCATAATTAGGCAAAAGAGTTAACAGTCTGTGTGCTAGCCCTGTGTCTGACTCTGCCTTAGAAATCTTTGCTTCCATAATCATTCAAGCCATCCTTATAATGTTACCTGGTTTTAAGATAGCAAACAACACTTTTTACAGATAAGATAGCAAACCTGGTTTTAAGATAGCAAACAAAATACTTTAAAATGTTACCTTATTTTGTAAAAGGTTATTGGTTGATTTATCAGATCTACTTGAGCTCACATGCAATAGTAAGCTGTATCTTTTTGTAGATAAACTTTCTGGAGACAGAATAAAGCAAGTCATGGAACACATTTGGAAACTTCAGGAATTCTGTAACAGCATGGCCAAGCTTGATATTGATGGATATGAATATGCATACCTTAAAGCTATAGTCCTCTTTAGCCCTGGTAAGGTATTGAGTAACCATGTATTGTGTAAATAATAAGTACTCGTATATCAATGTTTTAGCATATTTTTTTTTAACTGAAAGTAGTGTCTTGACACTGATCTGTTAAGGTGTGGATAAAGTGATTGTTCCATAATGATTTATCACAAATAATATGTGTTTGAAAAGTAACTCTGGAGCAACATATCCATGTTATTTACAGGTCCGACATGCTAGGTATTCCTGGTACACCCACCTTAGAAAACTAGACTCAGTTATCGTCAGCTGAGAATCCATGGGTAAGAAGTTACCTGGGCCACGTTCTAGCAATATTGGTGAAGTAAATGGCAGGAAGGATTAGAGGAAATACATTCTAATAGTGACAAAAAGCAATTGGCTTCAATTTCAGTGTTTTTAATACACTCATAAGAGGATTTGCGGAAATAAGAGCAGAAATACCACTGTATTTTATATGGAACTTCCACAAAATTTCCCAAACTAAATGTAAAGAGTCTGTCTTCCTTTTCTTACCAAA
>VZTM01022827.1:188099-200383 GCA_013400555.1 Jacana jacana
AAAAAGACAGCAGACAACTAAGGCATGATCAGATGTTGTGAGAGAGGAGGATTTACTCACAGACAACACTTTACATTTTCTGGGCTGATACAGTAAGGACCTTAATTGGGAAGTGACAGTCTCTTCAGCAAAAGCAAAGAGATGCTTCTAGGACGCAGAAGGGTTAATTTAAAACTGCTTACAGGCTGAGTGAAGGGAAACTCTTGCTCAGAAATGTATTTTATTTACTTCAATTCAAAGGTGTGTGCCACTTTGAATTTAACAAAATGCAAAGAAAAGGAGTATCTTGTTACTGAGGAGGTTGGGGTTTGGGTTTTTTTTTGCATTGATACTATTTTTCTCTGTGTAATAAAACTTATTTGAATTAGAAGATATTGGTGCCCTGAAATTTGCTTTTAGATTTTTTTTGTGGATTATACTGTTAGGGTTAGGTTTACTAGGGTTTTTATTCCAGTCAGAGGAGCAAGAAACTCTCCAAACTCCAGCTAGCTCTGTACCTTTTCAAGGGAAGAGCCATTGGAACACAACACTAAAGGTATTTGGGCACAGTCAGATATGTGGTATTTTTTGGTTGTTTTCTAATCACGTGACTGTCTTTGAGGAGCTGAACCAGCTGGAATTAGAACAGGAGATAGACTTGGGAAGGTCAAGAAATTGATCTGTCAAGAAAACAACCCTAGACACTGCTCAGTTGGCACAGTTAGTCGAAATCTCAGAGGGAACACACATAAAAAGCAAGGTTAGAAACACAAAGTGGGAGGGACAATGCCTGGTACATAACTACAGGTGTAACCTTTTCCCACTTTCTTGTTGATACACACAGCTGTACAGTGAAAAGTGAGCGAGCTAATTCTGCAGCCAGGAAGCAAATGTTCAGTTGAGTCCTGTCCTTTCCTTTATGCAGCTAACAGGCTAAACACCACAGTAAAAGATAAATATTTAAATGAAATAAAATGTGAGTCTTATAACTACATATATTTCACAATGTATAGGGAAACAATCGACATACAGAAATGTTTTGTTTCTTTAGATCACCCTGGTCTGACCAGTTCAACCCAAATAGAAAAATTCCAGGAGAAGGCACAGATGGAATTGCAGGACTATGTACAAAAAACCTATCCAGAAGATACTTATAGGTATTTATTGTCTATAGTACCCAAAGTAATGTTGTGGGCCATAGCTGGCAAAAGTACAAGATCACGTCTTTGATGTAAAAATTTCCATTCTGATACCTGTTCATTTTTGACTATTGATGAGAAAGAAGGAGAATGTTGTTCGTAAAAGCAAGCAGGAGTCATTGCCGTGTTTAGCAAAGTGAACAGACTTACTTAAGTAGAAGTCTCAAAATTCAACTGTCTCAAACTTCTTTGATGCAAACTGCTTCCTTTTTCAGGTTAATTGTCAGAGGCCTTGACAATAAAAGTTGACTGCCATTCTTTCAATGTTCATCAAGTTACATATGCAGAAAAGTATTAAAACTGTCAGTTTATAAACCTTAGAACAAGAAGGATACCTTGGGGGGAACAGTAGCAAACCCTGAAGCTATAATAAATTCCCATGTCCTACTTGTTTACTCCTTTGTTGGTTTTTTTTTTAAATTTCCAAGGACTTCTCTTTGAAAGTACCTGACTTGTTTTTTCACCTCTCAACTGTTCCTGTTTCTTATTTGCCAGAAGTAATCGTATTTTCCAATAATCTCCATCAACGCTATTTTAAATTTCATCAAGGCAATAATGCTGTGAACTACAAGGGGAATGCTAACTTCTGTCTAGCAATATAGCCTAGAACACATTCTCTGAAAGGAATCCCCACGTAAAGAAGCATGCCATCCCCTACATGTCACCAAGGTCTGAGAGTAGAGTAACTTCAAAAAACAGCAGAAGCAGCCAACCAAAGCCTGTAGAAGAAAGTGCTTCTCCCATCTCAGAGGCTGGTTTCTGCGCTGATCTTACTGAGTTAATGTTTTGTGAGGCAACAGAAAGGGCATTGGGATTCTTTGTTGGGTGCAGTGACGATGGGATTCTCCACTTCAAAGATACCTTCAAATCCCACATTCTTCTTCTGTGTACAATTCAGTTGCTCTGGTTTGATGCGTGAGAGCTGGGTATGTGCCATGAAAAGAAATACAGAATTTGTTCTTTAGACCTACTTCCCTGAATAGTGGCTCAAGGAGCAAAATCAAAGTTAAATTTCCCAAGCAGTGGCCTCTGTTTTAATTAATATTGTCTGGTTTTGTCTGTATTTAATTAATATTGCCCATGGATGAGTTTAGAGTACAAATCTGGTCTTTTCTGAGCAACTGAAGGTTGGCACAAGCAGAGGTGGAAGTATTAAGTGTTACAATGTTCACAAAAACAGCAGCATAGCTTGAATCCTTTTGCAATTTTCCCTTAAAGTTTACAAGATATATTTTATTAGCAGAATACTCCTTCTGTTTTCCCCAAAGATATGCAAGCACCTTCCAGAGACCTATGTTCAGGGCTGCCTCAGGTTTGCTGTTACATGGCTCTGGGTCAGGAAATCTGTTTTGGCATTCGTGATGTGTACATCTGCCATATAAAGATAGCAGGTCTGTTTTCATCACTGTCCTAAATTTCAAATGCATTGAAAGCCCAGGAATTCCATACAGTCTCTTCACTGTATTGGATGTCTGTTAACATCCCGGTCCGTGAATCCGCAGAGTGATCTGCAGGATGCACCAAACAGAGTAACAGCACATCCCTCCAAAGTCCTTTCTTCATCAGAAGCAGATTCTCTGACTTCCTTTTACACCTATCTAGTCCCAATCTTGCTACCTGGTTTGTCATTAAGCTGTTAGGCAACTTGAGGACCATGCTGTTTATGATTTCGATTTTAATTAAGCATTTTACTCTTAAAATTGTGCAAATGTTCCCGCTAGTCAGTATGAATATCATTAGTCTCAGCGTTGTCCTGAACTATGAAGTGCCTACAGAGCTGGGAATTTCAAAGGCAGACACAGAGGACTGTGAGTCTGTACGTAACTGTTGTACCTACAAAGGGCAGTAATAGGTCTTTCATTGGAAAACCAGAGGAAGATGGTGGCTTTGGATTTCACTCACAGGATAGAAAAGTAACCATTCTTTGTGCAGTAGCTCAGTTAGCTGCAATTGCTTCTTTACTGCCATTCAGGAGTTACTGTAATAATAAAAGCAGATTCAGCTCTTTAGCCACAAAGTATTTCAAACTAGTATTATATGTATTTGTAATCTGCTGAACTTCTTTTTCAGGCTAGCCCGGATTCTAGTTCGCCTGCCAGCCCTTAGGCTGATGAGCTCTAGCATTACCGAGGAACTCTTTTTTACTGGTCTCATTGGAAATGTTCCCATTGACAGCATAATCCCCTACATTCTCAAAATGGAAACAGCAGAATATAATGGGCAAATAACTGGCACGTCTGCGTAGTGGGAACAACACAATTTGATGGATCGAAGTAATTTTTATAAAAACATACAATTATGAAGTTAAAAGAATAGCATTTTGGTATGTACAGATATTTCCAGTTTGTTACCAGTTTCCTGTCAGATTTCTCCTTGTCTGTTTGACGTTGACAAAATTTAAGCAGCTTTTAAAAGACCTGCTATAGAACCTTTTCTGCCACAAGGAATATTTTTAATGCCTTTCATTTAAAAGGCTATAGATTATTGAAAATACTTTTCACATGCTTTGTATTTAGAAATTATCAGTGGTTAAAAATAGAGTTTTATAATATCAGAGAGAGTAATAAAATTACTTTAAAAAGAACGGTATGTATATATTTAAAATATCCTTGGAATTAATATCTAATAAATGCCAGGATATAGTACTAGCACTTTGTAAACAATTCTTGTCAAAGCGACAACGTCATCAACATCCTGCTTATAAGTATGGAAACTGAAGAAAATTGCCTGTGTCCTTAGTCAAAATGCTAGTGATTTCTGTGAAAATGTAGAATGCTACAGGAGACAATCATTTATTCTACAAAAAGTCACTTGCTCTTATGTTATGCATGAATTGTTAACGTGGATTCTTAAACCATATATCCACAGTGTTTGAAGCTATACTCTATTAAATCAGTGCAGCCCTAGTGACAGTTACGTGCTGCCAGAATTACCCAAACTTGGAGGAAAAACGTGTTTCTTGCCACCGTTATGATGAAATATTCTGGTTCCTTGAAGTTCCTATTCAGAGCAATGAAATCGTGACAAATGTTGTTCGAATAGGAAGGCTTTTGATTGTGGGGGAAATCAGTCATTAACTGGAAGAACAGCCATTTTCAAGTAGAGCTGTGTGATGCTCTGAGTATGGTCTTTGTATTTCCAAATTTAGCCCTTCCTCTGTACTCCTGAACACCCTCTTCACCCAGCCAAAGGTAGGGTTCAAACCCTGGAATGTGTAGAGCCTCTGGCTGTCGGCAGGCATGTATGACAGAGCGTTCTCACCTTATTTCTCCCTTCATCCCTCCCTTCCCTGGCCAAGCACTCGCGGTTTTGCAGTGCTCTCAACCTTCCACGGCTCAGTTTGAAACTGAAATGTAGTCAGGACTTAAATTGCTGTGTACAATTGCAGTTAATGACTGATAGACCATGGAGTTATAAAATTAACTACTTTTTAATTGTCTAGAGTTACGAGCCATCATCGTGTTTTCTAGTATTGGCAATTAGCTGCTAGCTTTCATTTTAGTATAATTTATTATTGTAGGCATTAAATATTTTAAACAATCACAGTTTTTAAAAAAGGTCATGGCAATTAATGCCTTCATCTGATCCTGGCTCAGATGCATCAATTATTTTAATTATTTGTATGGTAGAGGCATTTTCTACTTGAGTGTTTTTATGTGACAAAAAATCTTATTTTAAGTTCAGCACTTTTGTTTTCCTTCTGTTATCGACATTTATTTGGAGGCACCAACCAGGTTGGCTTTTGTGTTTTTTAAGGGTCTGACCTTTAGCCAAAAGACCGTAAGCAGCTCTAGAGGAGGCTTCTAAGGTAGTAAAATGTCCTCACCTGGTTTGTGTCACTCTCCTCAGAAGGCTCATGTTTGTAGCACCCTTTGTGACACAGAAGGCTACCTAATTTTGGTTTCTGGAGGCGTCGGAGTTTTGTGTGGTCACCATTCACTGTTAGAGCATTCAGAACCTCGTCTTCTCCAAAGGGTGCTGCAAGGAGTGGGATATGCATGCAGAGATGTGTAACGTTGCCCTGTCGTTTCTCTCGGGTTTTGCTCTAGCAGATGAACTTGTCATATTTTTCACACGATGGAAGGTCTGTGCTCTGAGTATTAAGTCAACTGGAACAGAGAATTCTGTGCTCGCTGGGTTTTTCGCAGTGTAACTGCGTGTGTGATTGTGTCAGCACTTCCGATGCAAAGTCCCCGTTTCAAGGGTTTACAACTTAAAAACTAATTGTGATAATAACAACATCGGCAGAAGTTGCTACCTTGGAAAGAGTTGTGGCCATTTTTGTTAAAACTTTGAATTTTGTCGGGTTAGGTCATTGTTGTTCTTCTAAAAGCAGTATGCATTGAACTATTGTGATATTTTTCATAGCAAAAAAGATTACGCAGTTTGATTTGCTTTCCGGATTTTGTAGAAATCATTTCAGCAGAGAAGTAAGCATCATTAATGACGTCTTTGTGGCCCTTCACTGGAGCCTCCCCAGTATGTCCACGTCTCCTGTGCTGGGCAGCCTGGGCTGGACACCACTGCAGGTGTGGCCTCAGCAGTGGCGAGTAGAGGGGAAGGATCCCCTCCCTCGACCCGCTGGCCACGCTTTGCCCAGTGCAACCCAGGACACCATGAGCCTTCATTGTGGCATTGGGGACACTGTGGCTCATGTTCAAATTGGTGGCCTCCAGCATGTGTTGGTGCCCAGGGTTGTTCCTCTCCAGGGAGAGAACTTTGTGCTTCCCTTTCTTGAGCTTCAGGAGGTTCCTGTTGGTCCATTTCTTCAGGCTGTCGTGGTCCCTCTGGGTGGCAGCATGGTCCTCCCATGTGTCACGCATTGGAGCTGCTCATCTCTCGGTGATCACGTGTAAACAAGCAGTGAAACTATTTAGCTCATTCAGAGAAAGCTTTTTCTTTTCCTTGTCTGGCTAGTCAGTAGAAGATAGATGTTCAAGAAGCACAGAACTGATGAAGGGATCCTCTCTGCCAACAGTTCAGGTGTTTCTTGGTAGCAATAGGAAAGGGCACATCTAAGGACAATGGGCCTCACAAAGTTGTTCTCGCTCTGTGTCCACCTTTGCCGCTCCCTCCAGCCTCTTTGGTGCCTGGGCATCCAGGTCCCTCCAGCAGAGGGGAGGTAGAACAGGGGGCACGGTGCAGGCTCAGGCAGCTTGCAGACTGTCTCTGCAGAAAGTTCTTGTCATTTCTGAGGTTTGTACCCTCCCTCTGCCGGTAACTGAACGATGGTAACAGGCTAATCTTACTCACTTTACTTCTGAATTATTTCAGGGGAGGTTTTTTTTTCATTACTGAACTAATTATTTATTTAGAAATAGCTTGTTTGCATAAAGGCCAAATGTCAGCGCCAAACTTGTGTTTACAGAACTAGGAGTCAAAGGATCACAGTCCTGAAAGTGGATTCTCAGAGATGTGACATCTCGCTGAAGCTCTACTTAGTGCCTAAAATTCACTCTCCAGAATTTTTGAGGTCTTGTTTCTGCTGCTTTTGAAAATATTTAAATTAAAATATTATATGTCTCAGTAAATACATAGCGATAAACTATCTGATTAGATCTGTCTGAACTTGAGTCCGTGCGTATCTGGGTAGTAATGCAACCAGAGAAATGTTGGAATTCAGTGCTGACTGAAACTGGGGCTCGGAGGAAGCGAGAATGAGGCAATAATGTCCATTCTCCATGTGCTTCACTGTTCTCCCACACTTTTGAGAAGGAACTGGATTTTAATCTCGTAGATGAAAAGAACAGTGATCAGTAGCATATAGGAACGTTCTGGGTTAGCTTTGTAATAATGATTTTTAGGGCATTTGTGACCAGTGCAAGACTACTTTTCCCTTAATTGAATTACATTGGACGGAAGAGGCACAGAACTAAGCCCATGTGCAGAAGCCACCATTCTCTATTTACGTTGCTTGTAAATGAGATGGTGCTTTTGGTGCCAGCAGAGATACTCGGGCCAGAAAGTGGTAGAAGAGGAAAAAGTAATCTCTAAGGAGAATCCTTCAAAGAGATCAATCCTTCAAAGAGTTCAGGGGAGAACTTTGTAGAGTGGGGCTGATGGTTGGACTTGATGATCCCGAGGGTCTCTTCCAGCCTAAATGATTCTATGATTCTATGCTCATACAAGCCTTTATTTTAGTGGCCTTAAAACATTAGGTTATTCAGGAGGCTTAGTTTTCTGAGCACTCTGGGGCAAGAAACCATTGTTGGTCACCACTGATTACTCAGGGTGAGGGGGACTGGAGGTGCCTGTGGTGGATGCACTGTCCCTGGGGCACCCTCAGCCAAGGGCACCTTCTGGGGCACAACCAGGAAAATGAGTCAGGCCTGAAGCTTCCAGGTGAAACCACCCTCTCCTGACTCTGTTTCTTTGGCAGAAACTGTCAAGCACTGCAGTGGTTTCCTTGCTGTGTGCAGCACACAGGACTTTCACAGATCCCTGAGGGATTTCATCCAGGATGCTGAAGCTGTCAGTACATTTTCCTGGCCATTGGAATTAAGATGGTAGTTAGGATTCTTCCCTGATTACCTGCTGTTTAAGGGGCAATTTTCAAAAGGCCCAAACAGCACGAGCAGCCAAGGGTATTGGGAATACCATTTAGCCAGGAAACAGGGACTGGAAACAAGCGGGCTGTGGATGCTGCCTGAGCAGCAGAGGTGAGAGCAGCTCCCCGACACAGCCGCCTGCTGGGGCTGGTTCAGGGTGGGTGGTGTGAGCAGAACTGGCCAGTCTGTCAGCCAGAGAGACCTGTGGCAGCAAATACTGACAGACACCACCCGAAAAGGAAAGGAAAACCAGATCTACCTGTTGGCTTAAATCCCTCTCCTCTCCTGTGGTTACTCTTTAGAGTGCAAGAGCAGGGTAAGGTGGGTTCTTTTCCATCTACTCCTGCCCAGAGGAGAAAAATCAGAACTACCCAGCAGAGGAGAAGCAGGTTCCCATTTGTGCTGGTGTTTTGCCAGCTCACCCTAACCCACAGAGCGGCTGCTGCGGGCTTCGCTCTGAGGGTGGGCGGTGAGAGCAGCACCAGCAGCTGCAGCCCTGGCTCCCTGCAGCTGGGGAGAGCAATGAACTGAGGCCATGAACACCCTGCAGAGGAGAGAGAGGACAAACTGCCAGCATCTGCAGGGGCTTGAATGACAGAAAATTAGCTTAAAGAACAGCTTTGTATGAGAAATTACCAAGAAGGCATGGCAAAGGGGAGAAAATGAAAACTTGTTGCACCTTGTGATTCTGAAGTTTCTGAATCATTTGAACAGTAAATTCTTCTGAACTAAGTTCAGGCTTATTGTTTGATGGAAAATGCCATAATGCTTCTTGTTAGATAATGCTACAACTTCACTTCTGCTGCAATCAGTGTTATCAACATTATATGGGGAATTATTTGGGCAAAAAAAATAGAACATTATTTATACTGAGGTTGCAAGTTAATGTTAAAACTTTTTGTGAAGTTTAAATGCTCTAAGTCTAAATGTATTAGACTTGAAAATCATCAAACCCTAGAATTACCTTGTTACTGAGCTTTTTGTTGTGAAGTCGAGTTGCAGAGCTCATCACAGGTAATACTGTCATAACGTTCCATAATTCCTGCAGCCAGTTTTATCCTCTTGAGTTATACAAACACTTTAAAAATGGCTTATTCTTGTTAAATTCATGCCTGTCTTCCTTCTTTTTAAAGGATTTCATAGTTTTTTACACATCTTTATGTTGTGCCTCCCACAGTGCATTTCTGTATGTCCAATTCTAAAACTCACTCGAGCAGCTGATGCATATGTACATAGATGTATGTATGTGTGTATGAATGTATATGTTTATACTGGTCTAAATATATTATGTACAGTGTATAGAAAGTGTGTAGTGTATGTATATATGTACAGATATATGGCCCTGTGTTCACACTCTCCTAGATGTCAGAGCTTTTCATTCATTTGCTAATCCGGAGCTTCCTAGTTTCCGTTTCTTAGCCCAAACTAAGCCTCGCTTAAGCAGGTGAATCCTCATGAATCTCAGAGCTCTGCACCTTTTTCTAAGCCCAGCCTGAATTTAGCGTTTTCTTTTCAGAACTGACAAGTATATTCCATGAATTTTCTGGGTTTTACAGTGCTCTCTTTACCTTTTCTCGTTTGAGGTGTAGAAGCCTGCCAGTGCGTAGTTAATTGGAGAGATAACATCTCAAAAATGAACGAATCACTAAATAAGGATAGTCACAGAAAATATGACAGCTTCCAATGTGCACTCATTCTGCTTCAGCCTTCTGAGAGACTTCTCAGTAAAGTTTTATTTTGCGCTGAAACTTGGTAAGAGATTGATTTTATTTTTTTAAGTCTTCAGCAGTGGCTAACTGGAGGCAAAAGGAGTTGCCCTTTATGGCTGAGCTGTAGCAGGCAGAGCAGGACGCAGCGGATTCTGTTTAAAATGCTGACAGTCCTCATCCTGCTGTAAGCATCACGTGAAACCAAACCAATAGTGAAATGATGAGTGCGGCCTTGCTCCATTGGGACGACGGTGTTCCTGTTACAGCAGAAGTTAAGTAGGAGGGCGGCTGCAGTCCGTTCATTTCTTAGCAAGCAGCAAGGCTGAGGGGATTTTCAGGATGGTTCCAGGATGGTACACTCACTTGCCAGAGTTCCTCTCTGTGTTGCCGAGCTGCAGCTAAGCCAGCGCAGGCAGGTGGTTGAGCTCTCAGACTTAACCTGCCCTTGGGGTGCTCTGGCCGGTGCTGTGCTGGGTGGGAGCAGCTCTGGTGCTGTGCTGGGTGGGAGCAGCTCCGGCACTGTGCTGGGTGGGAGCAGCTCTGGCGCTGNCTGCTGGGTGGGAGCAGCTCCGACAGGGGCTGTGCTGGGTGGGAGCAGCTCTGGCGCTGTGGGCCTGGGGCAGCCCTAGCTCGCAGGGAGTGTCTCTGAGGTGAGACTTGCAGTAAGACCACGTGTGACTCGTAGGCAGTACTGGGATATCTAAACGGCTGGAACATAAGTAGCTCTTGTTCGTTTTCTCTGCTGAGGATCTCAGTTACAGAGGAAGCCTTCTGCAAAAGTAATGCCATTAAGTTTGGGTTTTTTAAAAGAGCATTTCAGAGGGTGCTGTAGGGGAGCACTTCAGCAGGTCCCGTGTCCATCCTTAAAAAGGTGAAGCGGAATCTCCTGGGCATTTCTTTCTACCTTTTGTACTTAGTGTGGCAAAAACTCGTGTATGTGTAAGGAGATGAGCAGTGAAAACTCCATGAGTTTCTTGCATGCTTCAAGTAAAACCCAAATCTCTTCCAAGTCAGGCCCTTGTAAGTCTTTGCTACAGGAAATGATGAGGATATTGTGGTTTTCCCCTCTATAATTTAGCGAGTGTTGTAAGCTTTTGTTTCAAATACAGAAAAAAAACCCTGTAAAACATCTATTTTAACATTTCAAACCTTATTTTTGAGATTTTCAGCAGGAAACTTAATCAACTTAATGGGGAGGAATTCCTGCAACAGAGGGGTCCATTGCCTTGACAATGAGCGCTCTTGAAATACTCTCTTTTTCTCTTCAAGGCTGAAGGGAAGCCTGCAGGTCTGTTAACATAATTGTGCTAGAGTGCCCTTTCTAAAGATGAGGAACCTGGGATATTGGCCAGGATCGAATCTGTTAAAAAATTCAGTTGTCAGTTTAGAAAAAAAAGAAGCCAGGTGTTTAAAACTTGTGAACTCGTTTTACATACACCTTGGAATTGTTTGTATTCTGAAGGAGAGAGCATGTGCCCGGGTTTCAGTGGCAATAAAGGCTCTGCTGTGGTACTCTGGGACCTGAAGTACCAGGCTCCTGGACGTGCTGACAGAAAGCAGAGGTGTGGGGAGCAGCCTCTCGCCTGCTGCGCAGCTCCCCTTCACCAGGGCCTTCTCCAAGGCCTTTTAACGCCCTCGGGTAAACGACAGTGAGGCATGGCTCCGTTTTGAGGTGTTTCTGGTGGTTGTGTGTGACAAGCAGAGCTGAACACACGTCAAATAAGAAGGGATGTTGAGAAGCAAACGTCTGACCCCCCGGAGCGCGTGTCAGGTTTCCCGTACACGGAGTCAGCGTGTCGGGATACCGTTACCGACTCCCCGTGCCCCGGGACACGCGGCAGGTCCCCCTCCCTCCCCAGTCAGCGCCACAGCCGTCTGGCGAGTCAGGGCTCCCCAGCTCCCGCAGAGAACTCAGAGCTTTATAAAGGGAATCATCCGCTTTTAGTCCCCCGGGATGTTTCCTGGAAGTCTCCGGTCGTTACAATTTAGAGGACTGTCGTTTATCCTGACACGTTTTGATTTCAGGTTCAGAACCTTGCAGAAGTTACACATTTCTCCCAGCTCCTTTTGTGAAATCGGCATTGTTCTACGTGTGCTAGTGTTTACAAGTAATAGCATGTTCTTTTTCTTTAACTCGAGTTTTATAGCTAGCCTGTCTCCAGTCACACAGAGAAGTTTGCGTTGTTGTGTTTGTATATAGAGTATTGCAGTGCATGGGTTAGCATTCTATCAAATGCTGTGTAAATGTGGCATTATATTGGTGTGGCTTAATACTACTACCCAAAATGAGGTTTGTACCATTAAAGTGAGTTACAAATACAAAGGCATCGGTGAGTTTTATTGTGACGCTCACTTCATCTGCCCTCAGGCCTCCCCCGCCCGGCGCCTCCTTTGCTGTCGCTGGGGAGGAGCCGGGCAGGCCCGCAGGTGCCCCGAGCCTCCCGGGCACCGGGGGCAGCACCTTCTCCCCAAGGGTTCAGCTCGGTGGTGGCGGCCGGCTGCCTGCTCCTTCCCCGGACTCCCAAGGAAGGCGAGGCCTCGGCTCTCGCCTGGGTTCAGCCGGGTGGGGGTGAGGGGGGCACAGCCTCCCACCCAGTTCGGTAACCCGCAGCCGCGTCCCCCGGCCGGCGGTGAGCTGGGGGCGTTGGGTTAAGGCGGAGCGGAGCGTCCCTGCTCTACCGACGCGGAGCGACCCGGATGCGGCTTGTTGGCGGCGTGGCGCCAGCCAGGCTCAGGCTCCGACTGTCGCACCCCGCTGCCCGGAGAGACGCGCGGGAAGAGAAGGGGAGAAAGGTCGTCGTCCTTCCGCTGGGGTTTTGCGGCCCAAGTCTCTGCCGACCCTCCACCCG
>VZTM01022827.1:200704-216676 GCA_013400555.1 Jacana jacana
GGGGCGGGCCGGGGCGGCCTCCGGGCAGCTCGACTCGCGCCTGGGTGTTTCTCTTCTCCCCCCCCTTTCCAGAAAGTTCGTGTTTTTCAACATCCCCCAGATCCAGTACAAGAACCCCTGGCTGCAGATCATGCTCTTCAGGAACATGACCCCCTCGCCCTTCCTCCGCTTCTACCTGGGTAGGTGCTGCCGGCGGCGGGTTCTGCGCGGCCCGGCCAGGGGGAAGGGAAGGGTCGGGCCCTGCGCTCCCCAGCGCGGCCTCAGGCTGCCCGTAGCCCCGGCCTCCTCCCGCTTTGCGTTTCATGCGGAAACGCGGCGTTGTCCCTCTAACGGAGAAGCAGCAGCAGCTTCGGCCGCCATGGTTTGTGTCTGTAGAGCACTGGGAGCAGGCACTGTGAAACAGCCTGGGGTTGGGCAGGGGCAGGGTCTGACCTACGGCCACAAATCTCTCCGCACAGACAATGGAGAACAAGTTTTGGTTGACGTGGAAGATAAAACCAACAAAGAGATAACCGAGCACATTAAAAAAATCCTGGGAAAAAGCACGTAAGTTGCACTGAAAAAGGTACTGTAAATCTGGCAGACATCCTGACAGCCCCTGCAGACCTTGACCAGGAGATACCTCCTTTTCCAGAGAGAATTCTCACAAGCTGGGTAAAGGCCTCAAGCAAAGAACTGTAGCTCCATCTTTCTGGTGAACGGGGCCTGGGGAAGAAAGAGGGAATAGAATCATAGAGTCATTTAGGTTGGAAGAGACCCCTGGGATCATCCAGTCCAACCATCAGCCCTACTCTACAAGTTCTCCCCGACACCAGATCCCTCAACACCACATCCAATCTACTCTGAAACACAGTCAGGGATGGGGACTCCACCACCTCCCTGGGCAGCCCATTCCACTGACTGACCACTCTTGCTGGGAAGAATTCTTTCCTCATGTCCAGCCTAACCCTACCCTGCTGCAGCTTGCAGCCTTGCTGGGAAGAATTCTTTCCTCATGTCCAGCCTAACCCTACCCTGCTGCAGCTTGCAGCCATTCCCTCTTGTCCTGTCGCTCATTGCCCGTGAGAAGAGACCAGCACCAATCTCTCTACAGTGCCCTTTCAAGCAGTTGTAGAGAGGGATGAGGTCTCCCCTCAGCCTCCTCTTCCTCAAACTAAACAACCCCAACTCCCTCAATCGATCCTCATAAGCCTTGTTCTCCAGGCCTCTCACCAGCTTCGTTGCCCTCCTCTGTACTCGCTCCAGCACCTCGATATCTCTCTTGTGCTGAGGTGCCCAGAACTGGACACAATACTTGAATGTTGCCGTTGACATTAACAAACAGATCTCTTTTCTAGAGAAACGCTCGAAAAAGAGGAAAGAGAAAGGAAAAAACTCTCCCATCCAGCAACTTTTGGGCCCAAGAAGTATCACCTGAGAGAATGCATGTGTGAAATTGAAGGCCAAGTTCCCTGCCCTGCTCTTGTGCCGCTGCCCAAAGAGATGAGGGGGAAATACAAAGCTTCTATGAAAAAGGAAGCATCGTCCTGACATCTCCCATCCTGCGGCTGTCCTTCCTCAGGGCTGGACGATCCCGCTCTTTCAGTGGGAGACGAGCCAACAGCTTCTGGACACGGGAGCGAGCACATTCACGTAACGCAGAAAACTGCCTCCTAAATTATTCTAGCTGTAAGAAGGCTTCAGTGAAAAATAAATACAAGTTAAAAACAGCCTTTTGGGTGGTAGCAGACTTAAAAAGTTTGAAGGAAAATGACTAGTGCCCCGTTTCCGACTCATACCTGCGTGTGTAGGGTTATGGCATAAGTGAGGTGGTGATTGTTTTAAGATGGATAAATTGACTTTTGGGTCTAGTCCCTTAGAAGCGGCACAGAACTCCGCTGGTTGCAGGTGGTGGTATAAAGGTGTTCCTTTCCTGTACCAACTGAAGACAGCCAAGCACTAATGTTACTAATTGCTGGCTCTATTTTCTTGGTTTTTAGTTATCACTCGGAAAGTTAAAAGCTGTGCTTGCAGGTGTGAGCAGCACTGAGCCAGTGAAGGAGGTCAGTAAAGGGGAACGTGTAACATGGTGTTTAAAAGGTGCTTTAGTCTTCCTGTTAAAAAAAACAGCAGACAGGGCCCACCAGCTGCCAGCAAGACCCTTACACATCCGTGTGGGGTGCTGCTGCCTCACTCATCTCAGACAGCCTCTGCCTCCCCACCCCTGCTCCACAGCACGACCCTACACAGGGCTGTACCGCCTTGCTTGGGAGCTGGCAACAGCACGTAGCTGTGAGTCGGGGGCTCCAGCTGTAGCTCAGCACCCAGTATCCTGTAAGAAGTCTCAAGGACCAACACAGCACAAAATAAACACGTTGTTTTATTTATCTCTGTTTACAAAGTTCCCATACAGAGTAGTGCATGCAATTAACAAAAGTCAGCGCTAGTTATTGAGATTTCCAGTTCAGACACCCTCATGGTTCTGCCCCGGAGCCTGCAGCAGCCCAGGACCAAGGGGGCCCTTCACTCTGGAGATGAGTTTAGGGTCAGGTGTCTGGTCTGTCACACCTAACACTGACAGCTGATGAGGTATGCTAGTCTGTTACCTGCTTGTAAAACACATCGTAACCTGTACAATAAAGATACTTGAATTATTAGTGTATTAGACTGAAGATACAAACGAGGCAGGATAATTGCAACAAGGAAAAAAAAACACTTCAAAGGTGGAAGCTGAAGCCACTGAAACAATTCTCCACGTTGACAGCAAAAGCAGCTGTGGGTGACAGCGCAGGGAGCGCTCCTCCCGAGCGGGACACGGGTGCTCAGCAGCCGTCCCACGCGGCTCCCGATGAAACAAACAGCTCCAGGGACTGGCTTTACCTTCCTTTTTTCCCAAGTCTGGTGCCACAGTGCTCCCCTTAGTCTAGAAGCCCCCAGCATCATCTGTCCTTCATCTTGTGGAAGCGCCACTGGGGACCCCGTCTACTCTAATACAACAGGAGAGCGTGAAAAACACATGGCCTGAGCCTATCCTGTCACCTTCCAGCTTCAGGCTTGGGCCACACGCCCAGCCGGCTGCCCTGGGTTACTGGTGCCCTTACCTGAGGGTAGAGGTGGTTTGGTTCTTCTGAGCAACAGTTCCACAAGCCCCTACTTCCCCTCATTTACAGCAAAAGAAAAGGAGAGCTCCTGTTCTTTAGGTAAAGTGCTCGCCCTGCAGCTACGCTAACACAACCAGACACAGTCAGGGGACCTTCCCATTCCACCCCAGGTTACACTTCTGCCAAAGCCCACTTTCACTGGTGCTATGCAGTGTGAACTGCCCCATTTCCCTTCATTTCAGCTTTAAATAAGTAACACCCTTTAGACCAACTCCTCCCCATCACCCTCTCACAACACCGATGCCCGATGATGGAGCTCTGCCTTTCAGAGATAAAAGTCGAGGCAGCTCGAGCTCCATCTTTGCCAGACCCAGACCAACCAAAGCCCAAAGCCATCCCATGCCCTCCTGCATCAGCCCAGGTGCTGCTGTCACCTGGGCATCCCCCGCCCCACAGCATCACAGGGTGACTCCAATCTGGAGCTCCCTGAAGACAGACGCACCGGATTCTCCCAACAGCTCCAGAGGGGAATCAAATATGAAAGAGAATTGCTATTTGGCACCGCTGCAGCCACAGGCTTTGTCTCCCAGCTTTCAGAATTCCAGTTCAGTGGCGCTTCAGCTCTCCATCATAAACGAGATCTTTGTTCCTTGAGTGCTACAAAGGGAGCTGCAGTCTCACAAGGATGATGAGCGTGATCATTCTGTCACCCAGAGAACTTAAAAGGAATGTGTAGATTCCAGAAGATCCTTAGGAGGTGGAAGGTCACCCTTTACATTGCAGTTTGAAATGGAGCAACCTCAGGCTCCTCTCCCTGGCACCGACCGAGTCTTTGTTCCCACACAAGCAGGTCTCTGGAGCCAGCACGGTGCTCTGTTACACTGCAGTTTGTGCTCAGAGCAAATAGGAAACGAAACATGATGAAAAGACAGCATCCAAACTTAGAAATTTGTATAAACAAGCACATTATATAAAGTTCTTCGTGTTAAGATCAGTTTTTTAAGTTCTTCTTAGTCTTAAAATCCCTTTTATGTATTAGCATTGCACAAAATTGACCTGCAAGCCTGGATATTCTGCACCTCAGGAACCACAACGGTCTTTCAACAGCACTTTCCCCCAACCCCATCAGGCAACTAAGCCAGCCTGAAACACTGCCCCGGGTCAGCACCAGTCAGTGCCCCACCTGAAAGGCCAGTACTCCAACAGCAAGGAGCAGAGATGGCAAACCAACCACTGATTTGGCAACGGCTGCATAGCGCCCCACCAGCACTTAACCCCCTTTGACCAGAAGTAGCACACAGTAAGACCAGCTAGCATTCAGAGTGACAAGTTATTTTGAAATTTCCTCGTGTGAGCAGGAGACAAGCAGCACACACCTCAGGCAGTCTTTCTTCAAGACTGAGTAGTAGTGGAAAGGCCTAATTGAAAGTGCATAAAGGTCAAGATTCCCCCAATCCCCTCTTGTGATCCATTCTAGGTATCTGCTCCGCCTTCCCCTATTTAACACCAGACTTAGAACAACTCTTACACAGCCCTATTGCTGCTTCAGCAGTTGGATTTCTCCTTCTGCTTCGCTAATGTGCGCTTCAATTCCTTTAAGTTCTCTGTCAGTACCTCCACCTCATCCATTCGTCCATTATGTTTGGCATCAAATATATAAGCTTTGATATTATCTATCTGTTGGAGAAGCAGCTCTTCCTCTATAGCCTCCTCTCCAGAGATCTCATTGCCATCCTCCACTTCAAAGGGATTGGTAGAGGATCCCTCTTCAAATGGATTCCCAGAATTCCAGCTGCCCCCAGGCTTTTGAAATGGATTCTTATCCTCTTCAAAAGGGTTTGAAGTACTGCCAGGTGCTCCATTGATTTGTTCATCATCCTCCTCAGCTTCAAATGGATTATATTCTTTTTTATCACTTTGCAGAGCTGTGCTAGAGAAGGAAACCACTGGAGAAGCATCTTTGGCGAATGGGTTGGCAGGATCTTCCTCCTCCTGAGGGGTATCTGCTTCATCTTCAAAGGGGTTCAGAGAGGCTGCCCGCTCTTGCTCTTTCTGACACTGGGGGAGACTCGGGGGTCTGGGCACGGAGGTGGAGTGCTCTTTGACCGGCAGCTGATCAACAGCAGGACTTTCAGCACTTGGGTCCCCCCTGATCTGAGCAGTACCCAGATCTAACGCATGTGCCACCAAGCTCTGATTCTCTTTTGCAACTTCATGCTGGTGCCGCTTCACTTCTCTGAAGTCTAAGGAGCGTGTCCTTGAATGCTGAGACATAAATTTGTGATGTTCTCTTTCCCACTCTTTTTCACGAAGGACCTGAAGTTCCTCCCTCTGCATCTCTTCCTCTTCTGCCTGTTTTTTAGAAAGCTCAATGGCTTTCAGAGTTTGTTGTTGATCATATTCATCCTGAAGCTGCCTCAGGTTCTCCTGCAACATACGGACCTCATCTATCCTATTAGCTGCCTTTGCTTGCTTAATAAAGGATGTGATATTGTCAATCTGCTGAAGAAGCGGGTCTGCTGTCTCACTCTGTCTGGATATGCTGGATGTAGGCAACCAGCCTTCTGATTTTCTGACTGCTCCTTTTTTCAGTTGTGTTGCCTCACCATTGACTGCGGCTGCAGATCTGGAGATAAAGTCTTTCTGCTTTTCCTCTTGGTTTCCGTGTGCTTCGAGAGCCACCTAAAACAAAAAACCATGCAGCTTGAAGAATTCTTTTCTGCATTTTACATATCCATAGGTACAAGAAGCTCACTCATCTTAGACATCGTTGGCTGTCACTGAAAGACAGCGGCTGCATTTTTTGTCACTTTGCAGCAAATGCTTATTTTCATAATATTACCTAAATACTTCCCTCTGGTTGGTCTGCTGCCAATATTGATCAAGATCCAAAGACATCTGTCTCTACCCAGTACAGGGAGGCAGGACCGGTGGCAGCGCTTTACAGAGAAAAAGAGTACCCAATGCAATTGTGCAAGGAGCGGCCTGGATTGGGACAGTGAGTCTGTCACAGCCGAGTACAGCAGACACCTGTAACAGAGCACCAGCCACTGACAGCATTACCTTCTGGAGTGCAACCGTCCTGACTTCTCAACTCCTGCCTCAAGATAAAGGTTTAGTTTACAATTAATGCTGTTCTCCCTCATGACTGAAAAAAACCCAAACTGCCCCTTATCCCAATATGCCCTTTTTCACCATTGAAAGGAATCTCCACGTTCTGCTGGTGCAGAACACAACTGGAAAACCCACGTGAACTAACACAAGAACTCAGGGCTCGCTCTGCACGCACTGCAGCAGAGAAGGCACAGGCTCCCACGTCACTGCTGCTTTCTGGACGTGTTCAGCTGCTCAGAACGCACCTACTTGCGGTCTGGAGAGAACACAGTGACGGCGTTACATCAATCCCCAAAAAAGGGCATGGGATGGTCTGCAGAAAATCAAAACCTGCAATCCCATGTTAAAGGCAACTACTCAAACACACACAGCTACTAGGCTAAAGCCCTGGAAGCCCTGACACACAAGACGCAGCAGATCACAGATCAAGATCACAGATCAGCAGATCACAGATCAAGACACAGGCTTATGAGGATGGATTGAGGGAGTTGGGGTTGTTTAGTTTGAGGAAGAGGAGGCTGAGGGGAGACCTCATCACTCTCTACAACTGCTTGAAAGGGCACTGTAGAGAGGTTGGTGCTGGTCTCTTCTCACGGGCAATGAGCGATAGAAGGAGAGGGAATGGCTGCAAGCTGCAGCAGGGTAGGGTTAGGCTGGACATGAGGAAAAAGTTTTTCCCAGAGAGAGTGGTCAGTCAGTGGAATCAGCTGCCCAGGGAGGTGGTGGAGTCCCCATCCCTGACTGTGTTTCAGAGTAGATTGGATGTGGTGTTGAGGGATCTGGTGTAGGGGAGAACTTGTAGAGTAGGGCTGATGGTTGGACTTGATGATCCCAAGGGTCTCTTCCAACCTAAATGATTCTATGATTCTATGATCTTAACCTGTCTTACCATATGCAGCCTTCTCTTCTTCAGCTCTTCAAACTGATCTTTGGTTGGCAGGGACATTAGGCCAAGCAGTTTTTCCTGGCAAAATGGAAGTATTTAGTGTTGCTGGCAGACATTCAGCCAATTTTCAAGTACTTGAGAAAAAGAGACAACCAACAGAACACCCCACAAATAAAAGGCACTTCTACATAGCAGCCAGTGCCCTGAGTCTGAGCTCACCTCTGCTGCCACCACGATGGCACAGAGGCTCACTCAGCAGCCAGGGATGTGCCAGGACTCACACGACCTCTCAGGTCCACTACACTGTCTGTCCCTCATTTAAGGCTACCACAAGACATATGGGGATCTACAGAAAATGTATAGAACTAAATCTCCCCCTGGAGTGGCTTCAAACTACAGGGATGCCTGGTAAAGAAGGGAACAATGCATAAAGTTACATTCAGCTTATAACTAGTGCTCCATTTACCTGAACAAAAAGTGTAGCTGAGTATCTTATCATTCTCTGAAGCTGTAGTGTTTTAGGATGAGGTTGGGGATCTTCATGCAAGCCTAGACTCAAAATCTTCTTGCTGAAGCAAAGTAAACATACAGTTTCATCAGTTCAGAAACAAGGGCCAGTGAAAATGCAACAGAAGGGGAGAAAAACAATACTGGATGAAAACTTTCCTATGTTATTTTAAGTAAACCACTGGATATTACTGTAATTCCAAAATTACATTTTGGAAATCCAAGTAAACCACTGGACATTACTTTTCACTCCCCCTCTTTTATTTAAGCTAAAATTAAAAAAGAACTGCCCCACTACTTGTTTCTTCTGTGCATAGTTATTCCCACCGCAGAAGGATGCAGGATTTTTAAGGCTGGAAAGGGAAGTAGAGCTTGACAGAGCACCGGAACAGCACGGGCCTTCCCACACGCTCTTTACAACCGAGCAGACACACTGATTCTCCGCATGAACAAACAGGGAGATGCTACAGACACCAACACTTCTCACAGGGAGGTCATACCAGAGGAGACACACAGGTGAAGGGGCAGGGGAAGGAAAGAGATGGATCTTCTTTTTACCTTAAGGCATCTATGAATTCATACACTTTTTGAATCTCCACCCTCAAGTCATTAGCACGTTCGAGATTGTAGGTTGTCTCCCCAGCACTGAGAAATAAATACAACTCTACTGTAAGTCGTGCACCCAGCCAACAAGACACACAACAGCAGGAGCTTCCCCAAGGAGACTACGATTCAACAGCAGTAAAACCAGCTGACACTGCAGGGGTTAAACGGTTCATTCCACACACCTGCTTAGAAACATTTCTTTGGGACAAAAGTGGAAAATGACCATTATCTTGTGAAGCTGACCATCATCAGAGAGGATAATTTTATTTATGATTGCATTATTATTTACCATTACAGGAGAAACTGTATTCTAAACACAAGAACATCAGTCTATTAATGATATCCAAGATACACACAAATTTAGCAAATGCATCTAATTCTCTATTTTTTTTCCAGGCAATTGGATACAGAAAAACCAGAATGATTGAGTGGGTAACTATATTGTTAAAGTAAAATACCTCACTCTACTACCGTGTGTCAGAAAGCAAAAGCCTCCAAGCCCACAGGGGTATAATATTTACAACACGAGTAAGGAGCAGCCCACACAGGACACACTCAGTTACAAGGGTTTTACCAGAGAAGTGTGACAGTGGGGCCTCCCTGGAAAGAGGCTTTAACACAAATAAATCAGACTTCTCTGCATGCAATGGTACCATTAACCATTCAGTACTGCTTTGTTTGAAGAGCATCAAAGAATAACAGCTAATCTAACACCACTTTTTCTTGGTATTTATGAACTCCTGCACACTCAGCACACCACTTCCTTACCCCTCCTCACACTTTTGGGGAGGAAAAATCACATATATTCATAAATGGAAATCAGCAAATGGGTCTTACTTTAGTGATTCTGCCATCTTTATGTATTCTGGCGCTTTCTGCTCAGCCTTCTCCATGCAGAGTCGGAGTTTCTTGTTTAAAACAATGTATAAAAAAAAAGAACTTCTATTAAAACAGTAGTGCAAGAAAACATGCTGTCTGTCTGCACACACCCCGTTAACAGCTGATCAGGCTGACAGCACTACCCAGTTACCTTCACAACACAGCTGGTGTGGTCAGGAAGAGAGAGACTCCCTACCCCCCTGCACACTGAACTCTGAATTCAGAAGCCGGTTTAATGGGTGACTTGGACACCTTCTAGCCTCAAATCTCTTCACAAACAGCACCAAGAGGAACTCACAGTAACACTAAGGTGGGGTGGGGGTGGGTGGACTCTACCAAAGAGATACCTGCCTCCAGAGCACATCTGACCTGAACACCACCTTCCAGCCACATGCTGGTGACTGATGTAGATGACTCAAGAAAGCATTTGCCATCAGCGTGAGGACAAACAGTGCTGACAACATCGAGTCCTGTCGTTCCAGCACAGCCCAAAGAGCACGGCATATCACTGGTTCAAACGAGAACTGTTCTGAGGAATCCCAGTTCAGTTTTAAGAGAAAGGCACTTCAGAACTATTAGTTCCAGATTATGAATGAGGATGTATCTAAAATAATGTTTGAAATTCCCATGGCATATAGATACTATAGGGCAACTGGCTCTACGGTTTCAGATACACCTTTGTTACGTGGCATGAACCCCCAACAGAGCCTGCTCTAACACGAGTGTGTATTAAGTGCTAAAGAAAGAACTTGGACACGGGATAACAAGCCAGTAGTCAAGCAGTGACAACTGCAGATTTATCCACTGAGGATGAAAGCAGCAGAGAGTCCAATTTACCTCATAGAGTTTCACAATCTCCGGGGTGTACTCTTTCTCATCTATCTGTTGTTCTCTCTTCAACAGGGTCTCTTTGCAGTGCTGACAGCAACGGATTCGGTCATCGTCCTTCTCATCCAGGACCGAGCTGACGCTGCTGATGCTGCTAATGCTGCCACGGCGGGAGCCATGGACGCTGTTCGGTGAGGAGTTTGGGCTAGTATGAGAACCCAAGGCCTCTTTGCTGGCACTAGTGAGCTTGCCTAAAAGTTACACACAGGTAATTTTGTAGTGACAGGAAAAGCCAACAGATTTTACCACCACAAGTCAATTTACTTCAAGAGAAACTTTATATTCAGGTAATATCAGAAAGCCACATTGAAACAGTCTGCTGAAAGACATGCCAGGAACCCATGACAACCAAGACTGCAAGTCAGAATTTGAGTCTTCTCTGTAAATGCTGCTCTGTTCTAAAAGTGTTGGAGAACACGCTGCTGAGAACCACCTACTACTTTGCTTATGCCTAGAAGCACTCTCATGTTGGAGTTTGCATAGTTACAGAACAGCGTGTGGAAATAAAAGGCATGTTAATGCTATCCATGTTTTGTGCTCAAACGCTCCAAAAAGCCCAGTTAGTCACTTCTTTCTACATAAAATACAGTCTCCTCTCCAATACACTAGATGAGGAAATGAAAATTCAAAGGGTTTCTTAAGGCCTTGTGGATGAATTTCCTTAATGTCAGCATTTGGACAACCCTGGGCAGGGAGTATCCACAGCAGCTCCCAATCTGAAGAAGTGTTCTGTTTCACAGCCAGGTGTCAGCACAGAACTGAATGACACCTTAAGGACCAGCGTTACCAGCAGCTCTTTTCCTAGTGACAAAGAGCCAGGATGCCATCAGCACCCCAAGCAAGCTAAGGGAAGGAGGAATTCCCACCACACACTGTACTTACTTGCCAAGGGAAGACTGACAAGCTCCATGCACTTCTTGCACATAATAGACCCACAGAGACGGCAGTGGTGACGCCGGTTTCGAATACTGAACTTGGTGCCACAGTCTGGACAGAAGGGAACATCCTGGTCACTGACCCAAGGCACAACAGACTTCTCTATAGCTGTGGTCGGGCAAGAGGAGATACACACAGCGTGAGACACTCATTCAACTAATTCCTCAGCTGATTAAACCAAAGGAGCAAATAGTCCGAGGGAAGCTCATACCAACCTCTTATTTTAGCTGAATCGGTGGTTGCTCTGTCAAACGACGTAAGCTAGGAGGAGACAAACATTTCATTCAAGAAAAATTGTTCTTTGCAAGGACAAAAAAAAACCCAACCCAGCCCAACAAGAAAAAGAAACCTAGCATTTTTAAGAGATAGGCGTCTCAGCCTGTTCCACACCAGATTCCCGCAACTCTATTTCTAATGCCATATTCATACAAGTAGTGCTGAACAGTGACTGCCAAAACTGTACAAATAAGAGCATTGTGGACATACTCCTCACAGCATCCAACATTACTGCACGTGAGCCAAAATCTAAGTACACCTTTGGTAAGATTTTGGAGAATAAGAAGCTGGAAGAATCACGACAAAAACATTAGGGAGAAATTTAGTAAAGTTAAAGATTGAGAACGTATACAGGAAAAGAGATGTTTCTTCAAGCACGTGGAAGTAGCATCTCCAGCTTGAAGATGCAGAGAAACCGAAATCATATCCCTATGTACAGGGTCAGCCTGAGCACAGTACTCAAGGGTAAAAAATGAAAACAGTAACAGGTAAAGAGAGTCACAGTTTAGCATCCTTTGCAAAGCACACTGCTAGACAAATGGGCACACTTCAGACTCATTTTTTTTATTAATCTAGGAAACATTCAGAAGGCCAAGGTATTAAAAAAATCAGCAAATTTACCTTTTCTAGCCTGATTATTAACTTATTGACTTCAACTACATAGTGATCAATCCTGGCTGCTCGGTGTTTCTTGAAATCAGAAAGATGGCTTCTCATAGCACCTGGAGAGAGAGCAGAAAATTCTCATAGTCACCCAGGTGACCTGTAGGGATTTAAAAGCCTCTTGCAAGACAGCCATCACTCCTTTTCACCATTTCTCATGTTCAAGTCAAATTTTAAAGACACATCAGGATCCTTTTCACAGTGCTGCTCTAAATAAAACATGCAGGTGAAAGCCTAAGCTGCAGGCTAACAATAACCTGTGGTTTATTTCTACAGAAAACAACAGGCACTGTGTTACACAGAACACCTGCAACATTCCCCTCCTCCCCTCCCACCCCTTTCCATCCCTCAGTGATGTTTGGCAAGCTATCACCAACTCCTAGTGTTTTCAAAACCGAATCACAGAGTCTCAGGGATTGGAAGGGACCTTGAAAGATCATCTAAGTCCAATCCCCCTGCTGGAGCAGGGGATTCCCTCCCTTTAGTGTCCTGGCCACAAACTGAACAAAGGGAAGAGGCAGGTCCAATGATTACTGGAGGTCTACCCACCAGCAGCTTCTCTTTCAGGCTTCTAATCACCCTCCTGCCCTTAGGGGTCTGAATCAAGTCCTTGATGACAGTTCAGATTTACAGAAAACTGATCACCAAGCATACAAGAGAACAATATAGCATCTATTTAAGAAATGTACAATCTGTATGTGGCCGTGTTGGTTTCAAGTTTAAGTTCTGGATTTTCTTCCAAGTCAGATGAGCCAAGTATTAAAAAGTCAGTGTTGCAGACAAAATTAAAAAAAAAAAGAAAAATCTTTCATCTGACTGGTAGAACATAAAACTAGATGTTGCTTTTGACACTATGTAAGCATAAGATTCTCACTTCTCCATGCTAAGGAAATAACCCAAAAAACCTCCAAAGCTGAATTCATAGGTATGAAAGGGCCCCTTCTAGGTAACTGAATTCAGCTGCTGCCTTGGAGACATCACACAGTCCCTTTCACAAACTCATCAAATCCCATCCTAAAATCCATAAGGTTCATCTTCTCCACTCTGGTCAGAAAACAGTTCTGACTTCTCTAACGATCAGAGGCCTTCTACTAGTTCACTGCCCGAATTTATTCTTAGCTAATATTTATACTAAGATTGCTGCTGAAACGTAGATGAAAACCATAAGCCCACGACAGAGCGAATCAAATGCAACACAGACACAATCCCATGCTTCAGCCATACTGATCACTTCCCCAAGTCAGATTAAAGTCAGGCCCAGTGCACATCGCTTTCCAGCTCTCCTACCTACTTCCTGGGGCTCCCACATGTACGGATCGACTCCACCATAGCTGAACGACTCGTATCGCTCCTGAGATCCAGAATCAGTTCGGTCATCTTCACGTTTCAACAATTTTTTCTTTGCTCTTTTGGCCTTCTGAACGAGATCTGAAAAAGATAACCCCAAGTTATCAAACATGGCAGGTTGTCACCAACTATTTGTCACGTGAAACGGCCTGGGATTTTCCTCATCTTTTAGCACAAATCTTTCTCCTCGATGACAAGTTTCTCCTCGGTGTGTTCTGCTCAGGACCAGAATGTGGTTCAGAGAATCACACATGACATGAAATGCTAAATGAAAAGTCACAAAGTAGCACCAGTGTCCTAATGACAGACCAGCAGCGTGGGCCACTGCACTCGGGACTGTAAAGCAGTGAGCTGCCTTGAGCTATGGGACCCATTTCACAGCATTCGGGGACACCACAGAGATAATGTCTTAATTCTCTTAATTCCCAATGATTTTCTTAGGATTCAATGATGTTCAACACTATTTTTTTGTTGCATAAGCTACTAAGAATTTCAGTGATTGTACATCTAAAACATTTCAAAAGCACTAAACAGCCCGCTGCATTCTCTCATACGAATGCTAGTCAGAGAAGGGCAGCCCCCTGGGCCAGATAATAATAATAATAGTAATAAAAAAGACTGGAAGTTGAAACTTCAGATCTTTCACAGTCCTTGATGCTCTGTTCCTCTCTGGATGCCAGCAGAAGCTGAGGGCACCACATTTCTTGCCAAGCATATTCACTATTTCCTTGAATTAGATCTTTTACACAGCAAGCTTTTCAACAGGCTGCCAGGAGCCGTGAGTTAGCATGTCCTTTCACATTCCTAACTCTTAGTGTCTAAAACACTGCAACTTCCACCTTGACCTTTCTGGGGTCTGTCCCTCCCCAGCTGCAGCCATTAGGGCCCCTCAGGCAGACACCATAGTTCCCAGCAGTTTTCAGCTGCAAGTTATGCTTCCTTCCAGAAAGGACACTCAGTGATAGAAAACATACTTCTCAACAAACCCGAGGCAGGTCAGCAAGGGCTTTGCTAGCATCTAAGAAATAGGATTTCTCCTCCCCACATCTCCTCTCAAGCCAGCAGAGCAAATGCCAGTGAGATGCTGCAGTTTGGTAAGTGCAGTTTGCACTATCCAAATAGAAAATGTAATTGTACTCGGGACTTTGAACCTCTGGTGTACTCAAAAAAAGAAAGAGGGATGCCTGGTGGCTTTGTAACACACACAAAAGCTTTTCAAGCAAACACTATAACATTGTTTGCCATGAAGTCAAACTTAACCACCAGCACACAGTCGTGCAACCACTCGTGATGCAGCGTGAAAACTAGTCCCTAAGCCAGGTCATTTACATCGGTGATTCTGCTGGCCTTCCTTCATCTAGAAAGGACTTCACTGGATAGACCTTGACATGAGTAACTAGGACATCAAGTAAACAGACAAACCCAACATCCCTTATGCAAGAACACGTATGAAAGACAGCCCAGGAAGTCACAGTATACTATGTCAGGTTAAAGGAACACTGAAGAGAGAACAAAGTCAAAACACAAGTGTTTTGTATTAAATAAATCTTGGAGTTGTTGCTGTTTTCTTCCCTCTTATCACAATGAAAACCATGCTGCTGTTCTGGTTTAAATGCTCTACGGAAGCACCTGAGATTCAGGTGCTACAGCACCGTAGCCCTGCTGAGACCAGGACTGCAGCACGGGCTGCTCCACCTGCCCTGCCCGAGAAAGGCTCACACTAAAGGCCAACAAGTGGCCAGAGTGATAGGAAGCAACTCATCAATTCAGAAACTTTTCACCGAGAAAAGACTTTTGAAGTCAGTCCCCAGTCTGGAGGCAGGGGTAAGAACTCGAGACTGCCCGGCCACTACCTCTAGTTCAACAAAACAGAGCCTGAAGGACTTTTGCAGGGGGGACACAGAACTATCACCAGCTTTTGCAGGCATTTCTCCCAATAGAAAGTGACACTGTGTACACAACTGGAGGGAAAAAAAAAAAAGAAGTATTTTATAGTTGAACATAATTCAAGGGAGAATTCAAAGGGATTGCTCAAACACCAGTAAGAGTTGGTAGTCCACAGCACAACCCTGGGACACTCCCAGCACCCACTGCCAGCTGCACCACCTACATTCTTCTCACAGGCAATGAGCAACAGGACAAGAGGGAATGGCTGCAAGCTGCAGCAGGGTAGGGTTAGGCTGGACATGAGGAAAAAGTTTTTCCCAGAGAGAGTGGTCAGTCAGTGGAATCAGCTGCCCAGGGAGGTGGTGGAGTCCCCATCCCTGACTGTGTTTCAGAGCAGATTAGATGTGGTGTTGAGGGATCTGGTGTAGGGGAGAACTTGTAGAGCAGTGCTGATGGTTGGACTTGATGATCCCAGGGGTCTCTTCCAACCTAAATGATTCTATGATTCTTTTCCATCTTTTCCCACCAACACCCTTCCTTAACTTCACTTTAACTGTAACAACAGTTTTATTATCTACCGTCAAAACAAGGGATTAACGAACTGGGGACCAGAGGTTTCCCAGATCCTGCAAAGTCGTCAAGCAGCACTTGGGCACTCATCTGGGTTACAGCAGAAACACGGAGTAAACCAGCAGCCCCCCCCCCGAAAGGCCAACAGCAAAAGCCACGCACAAACCCCGCAGGGGAGGAGCGATGTCCCTACACTCCTTACTTTCAGTAAGCAAACGCCAGAGCACCGCGAATCACGCCAAAACCATGCCTCGCCCTGCGGCGGCCGAGCGGCTAACGGGGCCCGCCGCTTCGCTCGCCCCACGAACGCCCGCGCCACCCCCAGCCGCCCCG
>VZTM01022827.1:221972-240050 GCA_013400555.1 Jacana jacana
GGAAAAAGTTTTTCCCAGAGAGAGTGGTCAGTCAGTGGAATCAGCTGCCCAGGGAGGGAGTGGAGTCCCCATCCCTGACTGTATTTAAGAGTAGATTGGATGTGGTGTTGAGGGATTTGGTGTAGGGGAGAACTTGTAGAGTAGGGCTGATGGTTGGACTTGATGATCTCAAGGGTCTCTTCCAACCTGAATGATTCTATGATTCTATTCTATGATTCTATGTGTTTTTATCAGAGGTCTCTGTGTTCAGCCTGAACCCTTCTTGTTATCCTGCAGGTGTGGGGAGGTCATGCTGTTCTTGTTGGGAGGGAGAGTGGAACTTGTGTGCTCTAATGCGGATAGTCCACATACCCATTTCGTAATACCAGAAGGATTTCCATGATGCATCTTTTGTGTCCTGTCTTTGTAGAGCCGAGACCTCACCCAAGCTCATCCTGTCTGCAGGGCTTCTCCTCCTCACTACTCTTGCTCATAGCTTTTATTCTTAGCAATGGCCTGGCTGATGCTTTAGAATTGCATATGGCTGTTTAATGTTAGCTGAGTGAGTTTCCAGGCAAGCAGTGACTACTTCAGCTACAGTGATGATGTTGTTTTCAAACTTTCTCCAACTAATGAGTCATTAAAAATAGTAGTAAAGGGGTTTGTTGGGACTACGTGTCCCTTGGAAACGTTCAGCCCATGCTAATTACAGTGGGGTAGCAAAGAGGTCAAGGCTGAGAAGTGTCTGGGAGGGGCCCCAGAACAGTAATGGTGAGAGAAGTTTAAAGTGGTTGCAGGAAATGTTAATTACACAGCTTGTTCACATCAACTTTCCCTTCCCTTTGAAAGCAAAGCTCATTTTGAAGACACTTGTAAAAGTTGTTCTTTAGGAATCAGACTGCCTTATGTCTCAATAACTGGTAACATTCCAGAAATGTGAAACGCCGGTAGAGTAAACAAAGAACTCATTAGTGCACGGTTGTTCTAGTCACAATTAAAGCTGGAAATGAAATTTTACGTGACTGTGGTGCCACAGTAGGGCCAGTACACAGCTTTGCTCTGTGGACCAAGTCCAGATTGTGCAGAGGACAAGGGATATTTTTCCACTGACTCCCATGCCTTTGACCCAAGTCTGCTGTTGATGTGTTATCATTCCTGAAGAGCCTCGGGCTCACAGACCAGTACTGCCTTCAGCAAGGAGCTCTGCGATGCAGAGACCCTGTTAATTACAAGACCCTTGTCAGTAGAAGAGGTCTCCCAGTTGCCACATAGATGATCTCCAAAGTTAGAAATTGTTTGATTGACCCTGTTAAGTGTTGCCTGGCCTGGGAGCATCTAACTTCAGTGAAACTTGCTGAGTGACTAATTATTTTTCTTCAGGGTAACTACACCATACGGCAAAACGAACTCCTGTAACTGGTGAAGAGCTCCGAGGCACTGGGTAGGGAAAGAATCATCTTTAAAAGGAGGCACTTAATGGCTCTTGATAATATTGAGAAGGATAAATGTCAGTGGAAAACATACTCATTTGTGTATTAAAAAATAACCTTCTAGAGAAATATTGACATGCCCTGCCCTCTTGGAATGTACCGGAAGTCGTATGAATAACTCAGTGATCTGAACAACTGCATTTAATGCAAAAATCAGTAAATCCATAGTTTCCACCTGTGACCAGGAAACCAGACATCTGGTAAAGCTCCCTGTGAACTAGGAGAGGAGGTTGCTGTGGGTTTAGTCCAGGTGCATAGTTTTGTGTGTCATAAATGGAGGCGATTCCAAAAGGGGAATCTGCCTGCCTGCAAATCATCCTTTCAGTTCAGTGGCAGAACAGTTTTACATATAAACATGCGTTGGCTACCAGCATGCAAGAGGATTGTGCCTAGAAAAATGCCCTCTTATGGTAATTTATGTATTTTTATTTAGCTTGGGTTGGTTTCATGTTTTTCCCTCTATTACAGTGTGTGTTTGCACAACCAATAAGGACACCCAGAGTTGACTGTTGACGTTTATTGAATCATTCATATCAAAGAAACACTTTGGGGGGAGTAAAGGCATTCCTTCGGGAGGGGAGAAATCAGAAACCCTTATTGGAAGAAAAGGTTGTCAGCTTGTTTCATTGGTAAATTTCTGTGGAGAAGGCATGATGTCCATGGCGTGACTGACGTGTGGACACGGGGTGGGGTGTGCGCAGCGGGGTTCACAGCTTGCGGCTGAAATGCTGGGATGCACTCACCCTTCGCACTGTGCAGCCTCGTAGATGAAAAGGGGTTTTAAATGCCAGTTCCAAGTCAAACTATGAAGTCAGTCATTTAATCTGCTCCAGTGGGAACAGTTCCTATCTCTGTTCGAGTGCTTACTGTCTGGACAGGTTGGAGCGTGCGAGCTTCAGGTCTCATTAATGTATCATTTAGAATTGGAAACCTATTCAGTTTCATTTTGAAATAGTTGGCATACGTCCTTCTTTTGTCTCCCTCTCTTAATTTACTGATTTCACTGACATGAGAAGAAACCATGCAATTATTCCACTTCCATTAGAACAGATATTTAAGAGCCTGTGTTAGTCATTTGGGAGCAGAAAATTGGACACACACTGTGGGATTATTCTGGGGTCTGGGCTCATAAGAAAATGAGCCCTCTTAACTTCCTAAACTGGGGGAGTTGAAGACTCTCAGGACTTGCATGTCCCATTCAACTGGGTCCTTTAGTTCCTTTACTGTAAGTGTGTGACAAAGCCATTAACTTAAATGTGAGCGTTAACACACTGAGAGGTGGGTGCAGAGGTCAGCAGTGGGAAGCCAAGAGGCAGCAAACAGCATTTTTTAGTGGTCTGCAGTTTACTTCACCCAATGCATGGGATACACAATGACCTTCTCATGCCTCTGTTTCGCTCTCCCATGCTGATCTCTTTCCTGGATGCTGACGTTTTTCCTCTACCTTGTCTTTGCTAACGTTTCCTACTAAATCAAGCAACAGGCTGCCTTTGTTGCAGGTGAAGGACTCCTGAATGTTGCAGGGCCCTGCATCATCTGGGCTGTCAGAATTCCAGTGCCTTTTTCCAGGGTGCTGGCGATTCTCACTATGCGGGTCATTGAGATCTACCTCATCATTCCAGCCTCTTTTGGTAGGGTGCTGGTGCTTGTACACCAGATACCTTCTGCCTGGGTGCTGCCTTTTGAACAACTCATTCAAGTAGGTTAGCTGAGTGCTGGGCATGGCAGCATACTGATCTGACAACGACCTTCTGCCAGGATGCTGGCGCTTTTTCAGCCCCAGATAGCCATCAAGGTTGTCTTCAAGCTCTCTTTTGCCTGGATGCTGCCTCTTCTGAAGGTCTCCAAAAGATGTGTCTTCCTTAACATCTCTTTTTCCAGGGTGCTGTCTCTTCTCCAGGTCACTTAGGTACTTTTTCCCAGGATATTGTCTTTTGGAAAGCCATTCTGGCAGAAAGGCACTTGGTTCTGTCCAAGAAAAAGAATAATGTTAATGAGCCCCCATAATTCTCACTAAAAAAGTTGAAATGGGAATTTGTGGAATTCTGTGATGCATGATCATAATCTGTTGCTCAGTATGCCCATTTAATTGCACAGCTAACTGTATGGTCTTGAATTTGATCCCTCTGGATGGCATCTGTCAAAAAGTTTCTGCCACATTTTTAGCAAGGAGGCGTAGGTACATTAGGAACTAGCTGCAGCCAAATGGGAAAACCTACAATGACAAAGTGCTGATTCAGATAAATGTGTCAGAATCAGGTAAAGGCAGGTGAGTAAAAGAGCAGCTGGAAGAAATTAGCTGCAGAAGCTGGGTATGGGGAAGAGCTGGAAATAAGCATGAGATAAAAAAGAATAGGGCAGAGACACAAGTAGAAGGAGGGCTGTGGACATTTGAGAGCCAGCTCAGTATTTCCAGCTGCCAGTCATAACTGTCAGTAACTCATTCTTCAGCTCTTTCGAGTATTTCAGATCTTGGATCAACATGACCAACTCCCAGCATTCATGTGAAAAGGGAGAAAGGATCTTCCTAAGGGCACGTGGGGCCCTCTCCTCTTTCCACTATGAAAGGGCTCTGTGCTCCTTGTTGGTGGCAGGCACCTTATTGTGGTCCCTGAGCCTGATTTGTTTCCACTGCTGTGGCTAGTGAGAGCAGAGCATCCACAAACGAGGAGGCAGTGGGCAACCTCTGCATTCCAACCATGGAAGAGGGTTGAGGGAGCACTACTACCTCCAATTGACATTAGGTACAGGGTTCACAACTGAGTAATGATCTCCACATGCCCTCTTACATCTTCCCTAGGGAAGTACTTGCCAGACAGGCAAGTTTTCTGTAACAGGCTTCTGCCTTCTTATTATGGCAGAGCTGCTCAGTGATGGTACAGCATTGCCTAAGTGGGGAGGTCTTAGAGAAGAAAGCTTTTGAGAGCTCTGTGTCAGTGTAGTGCAGCAGGTCTGTCCTTCCCCTCCCCTGAGTCTGAATGATAAATACACATATTAGAACCTGGGAACTATACATTGGGTCTAATGAACTCAGCCAAGTACCATGCCAACATCACCAGTGTTCACAGTACCTTTATTCATCTCTTCTTCCTTTTCAGCTTTCCTGAGGACAGACTGGAGAATGAGGCTTTCCGATCTCTGCAGGATGTCATCCAGGGGGTTTCTTCCCGTCTTCTCACTTCCCTCTGGAAGGGGCTGCCCCCAGTTGAGGCAGACAACAGACAGGGTCAGGCAGAGAAGCAGCAGTGGCAGCTGGAGAGATGGCATTGTGGGTTCCTGCAGCTTCCACAGGAGAGAGAAGAACGGGAGGAGGGTGCAGCGAGCAAACCCGGCAATAGTAGCAGTATTCCAGTCATGGAAAAAGAAATATGGCACTGCTGTGGGAATCGAAGTCTCTTAGGAGGGTCCTTTCTCATTTCTTAACTAACCTCTCAGTTTATTCTACATCCTTCAAATAATCTATAAATTCTTCATAATTAAAACCAGGCGCTTGCTCCTTTTTCTAGCAGAATTCGGAGCGTGTGGAACACCTGACTTCCTGATGCAGATGGTCTGAACGGCAGTGATTTTGCTTTGCCTTCTGCAGAGGCAAAAAAAAAGATACTCCCTCTTGAGCTCTGTGTTAACTGTTGCCGCAGACAAGTTACACACACGTACACCTGCACGAACAGTCTTCACCAGGCAATGCCCTTTGCTGAGGACTCATTGCAAAATGACCCTGGGAGCTGCAGCAGTTTCGTTCCACCTTTAGTTGTAGCCCAACTTTAATAGTCCATTAGTTTTTTAATAGCTATTTCTATACATTTAAAGTAGCTGTGTGTCTCTCTATTTTTCAGATTAACAAAATAGCTATGCCCCGTTGGTCAGGGAGGTTTCTTGCACTGGGTAAACACCTTGTATTTTTTCAGAGACATAATAATCTTATCCTTTGTTATCCCTCGCCCAGATAACCGGTGTTTCTCTGTTTCTTGCAGCTAGCACCAGAACTCCTAACACACTTACCCTGGGTTTATTTTCCAGTAAGCAGAGATCCTTCAGGAGAATGGATCTAATATACTAATATATTACTAATACTAATATAGCAGTCATTTAGCTTAATGATACCTTCAGGACATAAAATAAATGCACAGTTTTACAAAGTTCCACAATTTTAAAATCAAGAATGAGTTTCTATCACTTCTGATGAAGTCCTTGGATGACAGCCCTAAGGATATCGCATCGGCTACTTGGCTCAGAGCAATCTTTAGAAGGAAAGTTAGAATCAGCTAAAAAGGAAATGATTTGGTAAATTACCTGATTTGTAGTTTCAGATTTTTTCTGGATGCATCTGCCGAGAGATTGCTTAGTCCTTTAAAGCTGTTTGCGCATCTGAGCTTCAAAGTTGCCCTTTTCCTGCTGCAGACATGCAGTATCCAACAGAACTGTTGCTGAGCTCTCTTTGGATGGCTCCTGCCTCCCTACTTATACTCTGCTGCCTCTGGACCCTGTATGCAAATGGCTGTGAGGTAGTTTAGGTGATGTGGTGTTCTCTGTTTTTTTAACCATGTCAGAGATCTGCATTTCAAATGTGTTTTAAAACTCTGATAGTTGTTTGCTGGCCTCTGGTTATCCAAGCTCAACTCCCAGAAATTTCTGTTGCTGTATTGCAATATTTCTAAAGAGATGTTGAATTTTGTGTGAGACAGCACAGAGAAAATGAGGTTTTCCTCTGCTTTACAGAAAGAAGCTTGTGTATTCTCTACTAAGCACCGCGGCTTAAATGCAGAGAGGTAGGTAGTTTATTCAGCTAAGGAAGAAGCAAGGAAAAAAATAGTTTATTATATTCAAATAAGTTTATACGGTGGATTCTTATTCTGAATGACACTACACAGTTTTTGTCTGACAACTCTGTATTTTCTTGGCACGGGCTTCCATAAACAGTACATTAGAATACAGGATGTATTATATGCATTAGGTGTTAAAACACAGTTGTGTTGCTGCTGTGTGCTTTAAGAGCGTTACACTATTGTAAGCAGAAATGAGACTCCCTCTCTTTAAGCCCTCTGCCTATTTGAGATAGTCTTCCACACAGTGCTGCTGAGGGGTTGGCCTCAGAACTTGCTTGTCTGCCACTTGAAACGTTCCACGTATTGAATGGAATTTAAAAAAAATCCTCTCACACTTTTGGAAGCCTGGCTCTGGAAAAACACAGATGGGAAAAGAGAAGGTTAAACAGCTGAAAGACTTTCACATGTACAAAGTCATATAAACAAATTAACTGAAGGAACACTGAAGAATTTGATATTAAAATTAGCCTCCATGTGAATGCGTTTCATCTTAGCACTGAGTGAATGAGGCACGTGTCACCAGTGAGGCAAGAGCTGACATGCTGGATTTCTCAGACACCTGGAAATGATAGACTTACACTTTGGAGCTTCATGTGACTGCAGTTCAGTAAATCTGCATTTGCCACATACCTCCCATGTGAAAATCCTCATAACATGAAATTAGGAGCTGGAGACAGTTCTTGGTGTGTAGATCTCCCTGCTCTGGCCTGCATGGCAGGGTTGCCTGTGTTGCTCCAGCTCGGGGGTGGCAGGAGCTGCTCCATGCTAAACCCTATCATCCTGCGCCACGATGGCCAGCGCAGGAGACCAAGTGGTCCGTGCCCACTCTGTCACCCTGCTGCCTTCTTAAGACTCACAAACCAAACTGAGCCCCCTCATTTCTCTGGACAAGACAGTGGATCTTCTCCACTGTGCCGTTTCCAGGAGTCAAATGCTAATGCAGTGGGTTTGGGAACTGCTATTGCATCTGTCACAGTGCACCCAGCAATTACACGTGCTTCACACTTGCTGCTTGGCGTGGGTTTAGTCACTCCTTAAGATCTCCTATGGTATGATATGCGAGTTTATAAACTGAATATATTGACCTATAAATTAAAGTTGGGTGTGGATAGAATCAGAGCTGCGTGTTGAACCATGGCTTTAGGAAAGGGAAACGGAACAGTGAGGTTGTTGAGAATTCTGCTGCTGGCTCCCTCCATTGCTTTCCTGATAAGATGCTGAAGTCTTCTAAACAAAAAGGAAAAGAAAATGATGTTTTCAGCAATTCTGATAGGCTTCTCAATCTTACTGTGTGGTATTTTTGTCTTCAGTCAATCATGTTTTCTTTATTCTTTTGCACATGAAGTGTTTGGCGCACATTAAGCGTTGTGCCTACTATCTGTCACACAGAGTTTATCTCTTCTGTAAGGCAAGAATTGTGTGAATTGGCTTGTTTTGGCAGGTTTTTTTCAAATTAGATTGCATGTATAGGTAAGTTGCTGTCCATGTATTGTGAAGAAGCAAGGTTAAAAATTGGTCTTGCTCTTGGTGGGACATAAGGTGGGGTTGTACCAGTTGCTCTTTTCCACCAGTGGAGTTTATCCAGGAATATTGAGCCAATCCCATACCCGCAATGGGATGTTCTCTTTCCGCAGGGGCCATGGAGCAGTGGGAGCAAATGAGAAGCTCTGGAGGCAGCAGATCAGAGCAGTCATCTCAATGCCTGTGCTTGGGGCATTGGTTCCTCAGCAGCCCTTCAAGGAAGCTGGGCTCAAAACTTTGAGGGTTTTTTTTTCAGTTGAAATGCACTTACAGAGCACTTCAGTTTTGAAAAAGCATTCTCTTGTTTCCGTGGTACATCCCCAGGCAGCTCTCACTGATGGGATGTTCTTACTGAGCTGCCAGCTCCAGCCCTTTAAGTCACAAATATGGAATAGACTGGCAAGGCAGGCAGCACCTTCCGTCCTGTGATCTCGGTACTTACAGTGACCGGTACCCGGTCCCAGACACCCCTGGTGTCAGTCTCTGCTCAAAATGCTGTCCAGCTTATCATCGTGTTCAGTTTAGCATTCATATTTCATCAGAGAGGTACAGGGTGACTTCATTAGCACCTCTGTGTCCTTGCACATGGAGAAGGTAACGTGGGGTGATTCCTGTCTTTATGCTGGTAAAAGCATAAGAAGGACCAGTACTGGAAGTTGAGGTTTAACAAATTTAATTGAGTTTAGCTATGATGATAATTAAACATTGATGTGATTTTCCCTATGTATCCTTTGTGTTGCTTGGAGATTTAGAAATTAAATTAGTTTTCTTTTGGCATGACAAATGTTTTACTAAAGCATTTGAGGAAAAGTTGTTAGGTGAGGCAAGTTGTCCTCTGAGAACCCAAGAATGCCAGTGAGCCCCTTCACAGCACCCACCGGGAGGAGTTCGGCAAAGGTCAGCAGCGTGGCACGGCACGGCACGGCACGGCACAGGCAGCTTTGTGGCAATTCATCAAAACCCAGAACCACTGAGGAATTATAACAGTTCTTCCATTCATTTTCCAGCAGTTGGAAATACGAAATCTGGAGTGTGAGATGAAGGCAAACTCCTCTGCAGAAGTTCTGCTGGCTCATGCTGAATGTCACTTGAAGTGTGAGCTGAAAATGGTGAGGAGCAAAAGGAAAGGGTCTCTTCTGAAGGCTCTGTAACTTTCAACCGACACCTTTCTTCCCAAAAATTCCAGAGATGGCAAAACCTTCAGCTCTAACTACCAGCCCCAGGGTTGTGTAGTTTTGCAAACACAGAAGTGTTGAAGCTTAATTTTTTGAATTCCTTGAAACTAATAGAAAATCCTTTGAGGAAACTTAATATAGGGAGAGATTAGGTCTTCTGTTTTAAATAATGACTAGGACAAGTATTGAATGAGATGAGAGCATTAATTTCTGTGCAGGGAAGCTCTTAATAGAATTACTGAATAAATTCCACGTGGAACGCACACAGCTCCCCGCACCAATTTAAATCCATAAAGGCCAGGGAAGGTTATTGTGTTAGAGGGAAGGGGGGGTATCCCACATGGCATCAAAACTGTTGCCAAAAGGAGTGTAATAATGTGTTGCTTATATCGGGTAAATTGTTTTATAGTTTCAGGAGGAAGCAAACCCAAAGCATTGTGACGTTAATCCCACATACTGGTTTACTGACAGACTTTTCAATATTAAACAGCATATTATGGAGTCAGAGCTTGACAGGCTTAATTGTATACTTAGGAGTCAGCCTAACTCACAGTGTGTTCCTTCTGGGATGGTGGCAGTTTGGAATTAAAGAACTCGGTGGATTCACTGTAATGTTTCTTTATTTTGTAATTATCTCCGCAGTGTTTATGCAGGGTCATTTCTATAGCTTTCTAGTCAAGAGAACCCTGTGATTTGCAAAGAAAGTGGCCATCTTCAGAAGGAGCCTCATTGTGTCCTGGCTCTTGTTTCAGGCACTGTCCTGGATCTTTCAAACCAAATAATGTAAGGTGACAAGCAAGACCCTATGGCTCCAGGCACCAACCCCCCAGCTACCCAGCCCATTGTTTTTTCACCGCTGCTAATGACAGTACTCAAGAGATTCTTTTCACTTCCAGCAGGGAATTAGCCATTGGACAAAGGAAATTTACAGCTCAGTTTACTTTGCCAAAATGCTGGTTTTAAACTGGGGCAAGTTTCATGATGGGGCAAGAAGCGATTCAGGGAAATTTGATTTGGTATAATAGAGATGGTGGACATGCAGCTTCCTTTTAAGAACTGATTCACATTGTGGAGTACCCTGCAAAGTCAGTTGGAGGTTTGTGAACAGGAGGTCACTACTTCCCATAGCAATTAAACATGCTAATTTGTTTCCTCTGTGCTGTTCATTTACACTTGTTGCTTACACATCCTAATTATGGTAGAGAAGCCAATGAGGGGGTGAAAGGGAGCAAATTTATGTGAGAGAGGGGAGTTGATAAGAGATTTAATATTTAGCACAAACTGCGTGAAAACGCTGGTTTGGATTTTAAAGCCTCCAACCCTCCTAGAGCCTGGATGTCCATAAAGACGCCCACTGGTCACAGATCAGAGACCTCAGTGGAGCAAAAGCAGATTGGAAAGTTCCAGAACTGGCCCTTGTGGCTGACTGTAGAACAACTTCCTCCTGAAAGTCAGACATTCCTATAGCAGCTTTTAAAACGAAAGACATTTATTTCTGTTGTTCTTTCCAGTTGCTGTAAAAGCTGTTTGTATAAAGGGTTCGGTACAGTGACCTCAGGCCTTGCTTTAAGGATGCATTGCAAATGTGAATTACCTTCCAGTTGTCTGTGTTGGCCTGATAAAGGGACATGAGGCCAGTGGCAGGGCCCCACCAGTGAGGTAGCTGCGTGGGAGCTGTCCTGTGTGCAACCTCCAAGAGCAGCTGTTAACAGAGGTGCCACCTGGAACCAGATGTAGAGGGATTTTGAAGAGGGAGCTGGTGTTACTAACAAAGTTAGTTTCAGGTACCAGTCGTATCAGCTGATGTGACTGAAATAGGTAAGGGTTAGTTCCAGTATTGCTCCCTTCCCTTCTGTTGTTACGGGGTGCCTGTGACTATGCATATTCAGTGTGTGTGTGTTTTTCACTAGTGAACTGTTCTTGGCTTTTTCTAGTGGCTTTATTATTCTTAGTAGTTACAAACTTATTTGTTAAGCTCGTTTTGTGAGGGCTTAAATTTACCACCTGTTTTTCTTCCTGCAGTAAGATTAGTTGTTTTTTTCTTTTAGGTTACTGGTTTGTAAGAGTCCTGTAGCACAGCAGCAGTGAAGATCAGAATCCCATTATGGTGAGTACTGCACAGAAGTGAAACTGAACTGCCCATCCCAAGAGAGTTAGAGTGAAGTTACCTACACCTACCCTACCTGTGTGCATACACCTGAAATGAGTGAGCAGGTGAGAAGATGGAGTAATCACGTTGGTTGTGTTAGGTGTAAATATGACTTTTCTAGAATTTTGGTAGCTATAGATCATCATCAGGGCTTGGTCACAGTTGGTTTGTAAGCTTTGCTGCAGTGTTGCAGAAGGACTTGGATGAAAGAAGACAGTTATTTTATTCTGGCAGGGATTTCTTCCCCCTCGTAAGGACAGACTTATACAAAAGTGTTACCAGCAGGATGAAGACAACTGGTGGGTTTGCTCTGTGATTCCAGCATGGACCATTTACAGGAAGGTCTCAGCAAATATCAGTGATACGGTTTACCGTTTCTGGTACTGTCCATCAGTCCCACTGTGTGTGCAAAGCATGTGGCAAAGATAATAGTTAGGGGCTTTTTGTTGCTGTCACTTGCACTCGTCAGTAATGGCACTAGGAAAACTGAAAGCTGTTACTTAAAATTCAAACCTTCACTGTATTGAGGTATGAATTAGTGGGTCGAAATCAACTGGGAAACGCTACAGCTTGTGCTTGGTTAACCACAGAGCCAGCAGAGATTTGATACAGTGCTGAGATGTGCACATTGCCTAGGACATAATAGGTCAGCAAGTCCCTTCTTTGCAGGGCTGAGTGAATTGCCTGATTAATATGAGGGAAGCTCACAGAGACTGTTACCCTGCCCATCATTCGCAGTCATTTAGATGAGGCCTGATGCACAGCAGAGAGATCTGGGGGGGAGGAAGGAGATCCCCACAACCAGTTGTTCAAGTAAGGTGATTTTCATATTGTCCTGTTAGCTACATAAGGACAAAGACCTTTATGTAATTTGCATCTTTATAACTTTCATAGTCATTGTAATAACAGTAGACTTCTCCACGGATGCTTAATGGGTTTGTTGACAGGACACATCAAGAAGTGAGAATCAGTGGGTATTCAGCTGCCATTTGTGGGCAGAGATCACAATTAAAGCTGTTCTACAGGCCAGATACTGGCCGCCATCCTTTATGGGACAATAGAGGCCTGTACGTCACTGGTGAGGGGCATGCTGAGACCAGTAGCACTGGTTTTTAGAAATGGCTTCTGTGATCTCCCTGTGGCTTCCTCTTCACTTCTGCCCAGCTGGCACCCTCAAGTCAAAAGCATTGTTAATGGTTGGGGTGGGTTTTTTGAGGAAGGAAGTAGAATTTACCAAGCCCAGTGGGCCTGGCATGCAAATTTAAGTCAAGAAAATGGTAAATGGGAAAATTGTGTTTGATTGGAGCTTCACTCCAGTGAAGCTTTGGTGTGGCTGTTTGTGCTATGGACACTTTTCTTGGCCCTTAAACAGTGACGTAACCTCCTGTTCAATGAGCACTTTCATGGGATTCTTTCTACAAACCACTGATGACTTTTTAATAAGCAATTTTCTCCTTCACATTTCTTGCTTTCCTTCCTTGCCTATACCTACTATCAGATTTTAAGTGTTCTCTCTGTTGGCTCCTAAATGTATGATAGAATTGTAGAGCGCACCCCTGGAATGAAGGGCTGGTGAGAGTCTCTGTATCCTGGAATGCAGAGAGAACTGTAACGCATCGGTGATTTTCACCTTGTGGTACAGGATAGTGCAGGGTTGGGAATGACTTCAAAAGGATGAGTGAAAGGTCATTAATCAAAGCAATCCTTCTGTTAAATTTGCTCCATGGTGACCTATAGGTCGTGTAGAAATTGCTGGTAGTTTCTAAACGATAAAAATGTAAAGCATCTGGAAAAAGTAAAACAAATATCCTTGAAATCCTTCTTGGATCTGCATTTCCATTACTTTGATTCGGAGGCCCACATGGAAGATGCAGATTTGAAACTTTCATAACAACACATTTCTGTAGTTATTATTCAAAACTGTAACCCAGCATTTTGACATTTGAAATGACTCAACGATAACAAGAGGCCGGTAGACTTTTTTTGACAATACTTTCTGGGAGATGTCAGGGATAATCTGTGCTTGTTTCTGAGCCTCTGCTCGTGCTGAGTAAGTGAAGCTCAACTCCGAGTGTACGGAGAAATGATGGGAGTGGTAAGGATTGCCCGATGAGCAGGCAGTGCCATTGATCACCGACTGTACTCTATAAACACAGTACCTTTGTTATTTCAATAACAGATTCTTCTAAGCCAACACCAGAGCAAATCTTACTGACCTTTTTACAACTATTTGTGCTTTTATTGAAAAACAGGAACTCCATCTTCATTAGAATCACTTTCAGCTCTGTAGAGGCCAGCTGTATAAGCACAGACCTGCTTTGGCAGAAAAATGGCATGCAGTGGTTTCCTTTGCATGCAGGTACACAGCACTGCCCAGTACAGCCTCTCACAGGGAACTAAAAATGCTGCTACATTGATTTTGAAGTTAAAGATAGTTCAGCCGGAACTGGGATATATGAAGTGTTTCTCATCCCCGGCTTCTATCAATGGTGGTTTCTTTAACATGGTGCTGTGAAAAGAATCTAGAGCCTTTCATCCAGCACCCTGCCCTGGCCTTACATATGTGTGCCTTTGTTCCTCTCTGATGGGCAGGAGTGATTCCAATCCAGGCGACCATGAGACATTCAGAGAATTGTGCAGAATGAAGAGTTCTGTGCATCCCTCACCATGTCTGCCTATGAGCACATCGCCCCAGGTCCAGGCTCTGCCAGGTTGCCCAAGAGTGAAAGGTTGTCTAAGGCTCCTGGGTAAAGACTAGTAGAAGACCTTGTGTAGATAGAAGAACAGAGGTCACCTTGCTGAGAGCTGCCAAAAGGCATTTCTCTCCCCTCTCTGTAGAGCGAGATGGGTGCCTGGCTTAGAAAAAAAAGATGTGAGCAGGAGTCCCAGGAAAAAGTAAAAATCTCCACTTAAACTGGGAGACCTCCACTATTGATGACAGACAATGTGGATTTTGCCCTCCAGAACTCAACAACCATCTTGCTGCAGGCTACAAGCTGTTAACTGCTGTCACCCCAGAGAGTAGACTTTAACTTGGTTTTACATAGGGAGTTTCCATACAGCATATGTGTAAAATGATGTCAGATCAAGAGTCTTGCAGTTGGCTCTTTCTGAGCCTTTGGACATGTCAGACTGATGGAACTTGCGTTAGCTGGAACAGAGGAGGTTCCACTTAAATATGAGGAAAAACTTCTTCAGGGTGAGGGAACACTGTCAGGGGCTGCCCAGGGAGGTGGTGGAGTCTCCTCTGGAGACATTCCAAACCCGCCTGGAGGCGTTCCTGTGTGACCTGCCCTGGGTGTTCCTGCCCTGGCAGGGGGATTGGACTGGAGGAGCTTTCAAGGTCCCTTCCAGTCCCTGAGATTCTGTGATTCTGTGATCTCCTCCCAGCCAGACCCAGCACAGCAACAGAACCAGAGGAGCTCTGAGCTGCTGGTGAAGCTGGGTCTGAGTTAGAAACTCCTTTTCCTGGCTTGGCTAAGGAAGCCAGTTTTGCCAGTCAAAGCATGGGCAATGTGCTCATCCTATAATGACCTCAGATTGTGACGTTTTGACGTCCTCCTACCCCCTGGTGGCTGTAGACCACTTAATTGCAAGCTTGGTGATGTATAGTATTAGGGAGTTTGGGGGTCTTCTGAGGTGAAACACTCAATGAATGCACAGTAAATCATGGCTTATTTGAATTTTGGTTTCAGAATCCTGATTACACACTGCTACTGTTTAGACATTCCTAGTATAATGATTTATGACTCTGGAGGGCTACAACAGTTTTGTTACCGCTGAATTCTGGTGTTGGGAGTTCTCAGTTGCCTGGCAAATTGATAACATAAAAACTTAGAAACAAATTATTGGCTGGGAATTGAGAGTTATGCAATGAAATTTTGAAAGGTTTATCTTTCCCATTTAGGCACAACTGAAGTGGGCAGGTTTGCCAGAGTAGTCATTATCTTGGGCACTCTTGAAGATCTGACCATGTACGTGACAGCAGCAGCCCTGGGTGCCAGGTACGTCTGAGGGCAGTCTCCTCTTTCAGGCTGTGAGAGTGGAAGCAGAGCCCCGCTACAGCCATGAATCAACTGCAGCCTTGACATAGTACAGGTCTAGAATAAATCTGTGATTTTAGCAGCATTGAGGCGCTGTCTCCTGGAAACCCAAATGAAGACAAGAAGTTAGATGAGAGATACTGTATAATCTTATTTGGTATCACTGGTGGTTGCTAAAGGTCTCTGGTTCTTTAATGTTTTTCTCCTTAGAAATCATGTTAATGTCCTTTATCACATCCATGCTTCAAAGGCACTGGGATAAACAAATGACTCATGAAGTGACTGCCTATTATTTTGCTGCCATATGCAGGGAAAAAAATCAAATTAAGTTGATGTCTAGTTTCAAAAGAAAAAAAGAAAGTTTCTTTAGTGGTGCTAAAAAAATAACAGTTTTGTGAAGTTTAGAAGATTCTGGAATAAGTTTCTTCACAAAGAAATCTCCTTTAAGCATGTTCAGTAGGTGCTACAGCAGTTGGTAAATGCTGTGTTTCAAACTGGCACCAGCAATGTTTCGGAGCCCAGCAGAACCAAATTTCTCCCTGTCAAAACTTCCTTGATTGCAGGCTCAAGACTGAATCAGGGCTGGGGTATAGGCAATAATTTTAATGGAGTTGTACTGTGGATAAATTGGTTTAAGAATTAAGATGAAAATTAAACACCATGAGACTAGAACTAAACTAAACCATGAGACTAAACTCTAGGGGGTTTGAGGGTTTTTTTTGCTTATAAAGAGGTAATAGTCTATTGATTGTTTCTGGTCCAGTCTGGAGTAAATTTTCTATCTGGTAGGACACAGCATCTTGTCTCCTCTGTTTGGTGGCATTTCTTCTGGGATTGGGTCTGTGGCAGCCGACAGAGATAACGAGGGAGCTCACTGGCATTGAACTTGTCTGTGCTGCTGTGCTGCTCCGGTGCTCGCTAATGCGAACAGGACCTATATCCATGACAACATCTTTAGCTGGTATAAATCAATACTGTCCTTGCATTATTCAATTTTCAGCAGCCAGATGATGCTGAAAATTTTCCATGCAGATGTGCTTTTCATTCCTGGAGAGCTGTTTTGTTTTATTTATTTAAAAAAAAAATCTCTTTTAAGCAACAGAAGCCATAGGTTGTAACAGGGCTGAGTTGGTGCTGACCCGAGTGTTTCAGCTGCTCCTGTGGGTCCAGTATCATTTAATATCAGAAAGAGCAGTAAAATAACGTGAGATTGTAAGAACCACAACAGAAGTTGAGCAGTTACCTTTGGGGCTGTATGAGAAATGAACTGCATGATCCCAGATGGACATCACAAGATACAGCTGTGCTCTTCCGAGTGCCATCAAAGCTCCTCCCAGCCATGACTCCTCTCTTTCTCTGCCTTTCTCTTATCTCCTTCTGCTTCCCATTTTTCTCCTCCTGCATTCCAGCTCTGAAGTCAAACTCTGGCTGAAAAGACAGCACTAGGAATCCGTGTGGTCAAAAGCTGCCACAGCACTCAGATTCCAGTTTCAATTTTCTGTTAGAGCTCTAGAACATTTCTTTGTTCAGGGGAAGATGAACGTAGCAAGAAATGTTTTGCTTTGAGGAATCAGACTAGATTAAACTTTTGATTGAAGTTTCAGGAAAATTGACATCTAGAGTGAGAAAATGTAGCAGTGATGAAAGAACAGCTCAGAAATCCCCCGGGAATCCCTCGGTGTCAGCTGAAGGAGCTGACCATTCTGACATTACAGGGTGACATTACATTATTAGCTTCTGGCCCACCTCTGTGCTTCTCAGCCTCCAGACACACAAGACACTCCTTTGGGCGTCTCAGAAGTGTTCAAATGGAGACAAAAAGTGCCAGAAAGGCTTGAAAATGCAGAATCATGAAGGGTCTGTCTTTGATACATGGAGTTGCTGGCACACATGTACTAAGTTAGCTGTATTTTTCACCTTCAGAAGTTAGGTACTGGGAATAACCAGTGCCAGAAATTAGGCTGAGGACCTTTTAGCAGTGTTTCTTGGGCTGATCCTTCTCCTTGTCACACTTAGTCTGGAGCACCAGGAGAGGCACTGGTCATATAGTTTACTTTCCACTCAAGCTAGAGGGTTGACTTCCTGCCAGTGGAAAATAGTGGTAGCTTATCTGAAATCTGATAGAAGTACAAAATATCCACTTTAATAACCTGTGAGCATTTATGAAGCAAGTAGTTGCTACAAGTCATTAATCAGCCTGGAGAGAGAGTCCTGGTGCTGGTTGTTTTTGCTTTCCCCATTGCCATAATCAGTTTCCTCCTCATTGCTTGATGCCTTGGGTTTTCTGGAGTTTCCACAGCAACGATCTCAGGCAGACTTACATAGAAAACTTTGCAAAGCAAGCCTGTACCTTGCAGGATTTGCTATGTTTTACTACTACTATTTACTACTTGACAAGCAATGACACAGCAGCTTAGCTTCCAGTCTGAGTGCTCCTAGAGCACACACGATCCTGTGACACTGTGAAGATGTAAATCATAGAATAGAATCATAGAACCACTTAGGTTGGAAGAGACCCCTGGGATCATCAAGTCCAACCATCAGCCCTACTCTACAAGTTCCCCCCTACACTAGATCTCTCAACACCACATCTAATCTGCTCTTAAACACAGTCAGGGAGGGTGACTCCACCACCTCCCTGGGCAGCTGATTCCACTGACTGACCACTCTCTCTGTGAAAAATTTTTTCCTGATGTCCAGCCTAACCCTACCCTGCTGCAGCTTGCAGCCATTCCCTCTTGTCCTGTCGCTCATTGCCCGTGAGAAGAGACCAGCACCAATATCTCTACAGTGCCCTTTCAAGCAGTTGTAGAGAGTGATGAGGTCTCCCCTCAGCCTCCTCTTCCTCAGACTAAACAACCCCAACTCCCTCAATCGATCCTCATAAGCCTTGTT
>VZTM01022827.1:240860-262091 GCA_013400555.1 Jacana jacana
ATTTTCCCTCACCCTCCTTTTGTTGTTTATGTACTTGTAAAACAATTTTTTATTGTCCTTAACAGCTGAAGCTAGGTTGAGCTCCAGCTGTGCTTTGGCTTTCCTAACTTTCTCCCTGCATATCCTCACTACATCCCTGTAGGCTTCACCACAGACCTCCCCTCTCTTCCAAAGTTCATACATTCTCTTTTTATTTTGAAGCTCTACCCCAAGGTCCCTATCTAGCCAGGCCGGTCTCCTTCCCCGCTTGCTAGTTTTCCGGCACACAGGAACAGCCTGCTCCTGTGCCCTTAGGACTTCTCTCTTAAAGTATGTCCAGCCTTCCTGGACTCCTGCATCCTTCAAGACAGCCTCCCAAGGGATACTGTCAAGCAGTCTTCTGAGCCGGACAAAGTTTGCCCTCCGGAAGTCTAAGGTGGCGTAAAGAGGTCCCTGACATTTCCCTCTTCGCTGCCTCCACCAGCGGAGAGTAATTCTTGGCCCTTCCAGCTGCTCTGACCATCACGAGCCCAGTGACCACCTGCCTGAGCTCCAGCCAGCTGGAAAGGACCATATGGGGTCTGGTTTTCCTCCTTGAGGGCTTGCTCAAAACCAGGCAAAGGTTATTCTCACAAATCACTCACCTTATAAGAAAGGCCTGGTTCTGATTCACTGAAAACAGGAACATGCAGAACGGCCAGCCGGTCACGATTATCAGGCAAGATTATTAAGCAGGCATTAAAAACTAATTATTAAATTAATCCAAATAGTAATAATTAAATTTGAATCAAACTGTGAGCAATTAATCAAAGCTAAAATAATTAAAATGGCTGTTAAATGTGAATTTAACCACACAATTAAAACATGTTTCTCAGGTTGCTGTAAAAAGGACATTCAACCACGCTATGTTCTTAACGAGTGTGAGCAATGGTACACGGTTCTTTCCAGGCTCAGGGATTTAGCAGCCCTGGGTGTGAATCCATAATGCAGCTCCAGTCTAGCAGAGCAGTCGAGCTGCAGCTCCATTTACACGGGCTCAACCTGAGACTTGGAAATGCGTATTTAATATTTCATCGTTGAGCATTTAGCACAACATACCACTTCAAGTCCTACCACTTTAAATACATTTACCATGGGTTGGGGAGTACTAAAACACTTTGCAATGATTCATATTTTCAAAATCTCACAATACTTCCCAAACATGTAACCATACACGGAAGCTAAAGATTGCTACCTGGCTCACAAGGGAGAAGCCATTTGAATTTCACAGGGCTGTGATTGCAGAGTCGGGGTCAGACTCTCAGTACCAAGGTACTGACCTACATGTGACATTTTCCTCAAAGACTAGCAGCAGTCACAGGCATCCAGAGCTGTTTCACCATTGTATATGTTCTAGCACTCCAGATTTAACAGTAGTGTGAAAAGCATGGCCTGTCTGAAACCTGTCTAGAACAGAGCAATTTTGCAGTGTCAGCTTTATAATTCCATTAAAAGTCATTTGAATGAGCCCCATTCTGGCACCTTGCCTTGTCTGAAAGCATGGTCCTGTTACCAAAGGAGGAATCTGTCAGAAACATCATGAAATTTCAACTGTATGCTGGGATATGGAGACTGCAAATTGTGATAGGACAACAGAATCACAGGCTGGTTGAGGTTGGAAGGAACCTCTGTAAGTCATCTGGTCCAACCTCCTACTCAGAGATGGCCACCTAGAACCAGCTGCCCAGGACCACGTCCAGGCAACTTTTGAATATCTCCAAGGATGGAGACTCCACAGCCTCCCAGGGCACCCTGTGCCAGTTCAGTCACCCCCAGAGTGAAAAAGTGTTTCCTGGTGTTTGAGGGAACCTCCTGTGTTCCAGTCTCTGCCCATTGCCTCTGGTCCTGTCACTGGACACCACTGAGAAGAGCCTGCCTCCATCTTCTTTGTACCCCCCTTTCAGGGGATGAGATCCCCCCTGAGCCTTCTCCAGCCTGAACAGTCCCAGCTCTCTCAGCCTTTTCTCATATGTGAGGTGCTCCAGTCCCTTCATCATCTCCATGGCCCTTTGTGGGACCCTCTCCAGTATGTCCACATCTCTCCTGTGCTGGGGAGCCTGGGCTGGACACAGCACTGCAGGTGTGGCCTCAGCAGTGGCGAGTAGAGGGGAAGGATCCCCTCCCTCGACCTGCTGGCCACGCTTTGCCCAGTGCAACCCAGGACACCATGAGCCTTCATTGTGGCATGGGGACACTGTGCCTCATGTTCAACTTGGTGTCCATCAGGACCCACAGATCATTTTCTGCCAAGCTGAAGAGATCCCCCTGTGTGTGCAGTGAATCTCTGTGCAGTGCTATGAAATCAGAAGGTCTTTTTGTGCACCACGGTAAACTCCTTAGCTTCCTATTAAGAGGGAAACATACGCCTGTTAAGTGAAGTGCATTGCTTGCTGTGCAGTGAATGCCTTGCTCCTAACACAAATTGACTCAGTATGTGGTTGAGTTAATTTTAATTCTTGTTTCATACACAGCTGACTGCAGCCCATGTGCATCTTCAGCTCTGTGCTCTCCACGGCTGCTAGAAAGGAGCCAGTGTGCAACAACAAGCAAAGGGTGGGGCAAGAAGCCAACAAAGGTGCAATCAAACAATTGCACATCATCAAATCTGGATATGGAGCTATTTCTCTGAATTGTCTATCAGTCTGAATGTTGAATTTCCATTGTAATTGTCATTGCTCCGGGGACCTTTTCTTCAACAAAACATCATTAATGACAAAGTGCACCAGACAACGTTTTTGGAAGCGCAGCTGGGAACTTAACAACTGTGTGCTCTGTAAAACAGACCAGAAAGATATCTAGCCTGTTGGCTTGGGATTCATGGTGTCTTTTGTGTAACCAGAAAACTGACAAGATATGGCATGTGGATGATCAACAGAAATCAGAAACCCACGCTCATTTCTAACCCAAGAACACAGAGGCATGAGAACAGTTCAAAAGCCACAAGCCAGGGTCCTGGGTGTGACATACAGGCACAAGCTGAGTTTTGGTTCTACTGGTGTACTGTTCATAGGATTACCGCTAATGGAATTTGTCCCAGCTCACCATCACTCTGTGAAAGCAAAGCTTTTGAAGTGCCTGAGGTTTAGTTAAGAATGAAAACACGTCCTAGGAGTGTGTTACCATCAGTCTGTACTGATTCTGTACTTACTCTCAGCAGATCTTCTCTGTGGAGAATGCTGTTCCTGCTGTAACTGCAGCTGCCCGGTGTCCCGTACTGCACAGGGTGGTCAATAGGCGTGGAGGCAGCGATACGCGTGATGTGGACACAGGCCTCCCACAGGCTCGGGGAGGACACAGGTGTAGAACAAAGGGATATATCCAAACAGAGAATGAGCAGATGTCCTGGGCTGCATCGATGAGGGAGTGCTGAGCAGGGCCATGAGAGTGGACCACAGGAGCCCTGGGGTTATCAGCACTGGAGGACATCAGTACTGTTAGTATTTGTGTGACTCCAAACATGACTTGGGCTTCACCCACGAGGGATTTCATTTCTCTGTTCTAATGGCAGGTTTTGTAGGGCAGCGACTTAAGTGTACAAGTGCAAACAATGATCTCTGATTTCTCCGGGAAACTGATGTCAATGTGCTTCTACTTAATGTGTAAATTGGTTAATTGTGTGTGAGATTATCTGCAAATATTACTTGTGCAAGCAATAGAGACACTCATAAAAGGTGTTTCTCACTATAATTTTAGGCTAACACCTCATTTTAGTATAATTAGACTCCATTTCCAATAACATATTGTATTGGCTGAGGATCTGGTTAGTTGGAGTTTCCCATATTTATGGCAGAAGTGTGTTTCTTCTCACTTTCACAATTTTAACCTTCACTGTTATGAGCTTTAGTCATCATTTCATTCAGAATTACCTCTTTCATTTTATTGAATTTAAATAGAGCACAAGCTTTTAAGACACCTTCAAGAAAAGAACATTTTTTCTTTGTAACATAGAGCACCTTCATTTATGTCCTGACCTTTTCTGCCTGTTCTCTGAAGAATCTCGATTCACTTAAAAAATGAAAACAAAAACCAGAAGAAAGCTGCTTTCACATTATTTCACACTTGGGCTGATTTCCAGGCAGTCATTCCCAGACACATAATGGCTCTTCCATCAGCACACTGTGAGAGTCCCCATCCCTGACTGTGTTTCAGAGTAGATTGGATGTGGTGTTGAGGGATCTGGTGTAGGGGAGAACTTGTAGAGTAGGGCTGATGGTTGGACTTGATGATCCCAAGGGTCTCTGCCAACCTAAATGATTCTGTGATTCTATGATTTATTCGGAGAAGGAGAGCATGTAGCCTAAGTACAAGAAGTGCTATATAAACCCCAATTTTATTCTGTTTTATAAACACTCCTGAATATTCATGACTTTTTAAAAATGGAAAAATAAAAGCTGAGGGCATAAAATTTGGGCTGAAGGGTAGTGAACAAATCAAGTAGTAGAAGTCTCTCTAATGCAGTGGACTAAATGGAACTGAAATTGATGCTATTACTCTGAGAACAGCAAATCTTCAGTATGTAGTGATGCTACCACACTCATACTGCTCGAGATGAGCCCAGCCCATGGTCTTGATGGTATACTTGAGATTTGAAGGTATTAAACACCTGTGTCTGATAGGTCCCTAAAAACATGTAGAGGATAGAATTCGTTTCCTCAACATCAGTCATTATGGCCAGAAGCTGCAGAACAATCTTTTGTTTTGAAAAAAGCAAAATAGTTTTGAGGTCCAGCAACCGCTCCTGGCAACAGCTGTGACCTGATGATTTATAGCAGGCACTGATTTCTGAATTTTTTAATGTATAAATATGAATAGAATTAATATTTCCTCGCAAGCCATCAAACAGGAAAGAGTGGAATGGCGGGGCTGAGACCAGCTGCCTCTCACAGAAATAAAATCTTGCTTCTGGCTTCATCTGAGCTCTTGCTTTGGAGCTCAGGCTTGTATCTTTAGGGTTGTGTGGTTGTCATGACAAGTGACATGAATCATCTAGGCAGGCTGGGGAGCATAGCCATAGTGCAGAGATTGGTTCAGTTGTGGACAGCTGTGAGTTATAGCTGATAATGCTGAATTGAGATAGGGGCATCTTCAATGTACTCACGAGATTAAGCTTAGGAAAAAACCCAAAGGAGTTGTGAACTGAAGAAATGCATTACTTGGGGACAGAGAAAGCCTTGCAGCAATGCCAATGTGAGTAGCTGACACTGGAATTGTCATCTGTTCTACAAGAGAAGTCGAAGGCAAAGAGCCGAGGAGAGCCCCTGGTGCCAGGTGCCTGTTGATGCATGTGACTCAAGGGTAAATGTCCCTTTTACCTATAATTACCTGTATTTCTGTAGACCAACTTCATAGTTGCAGTGGTATTTAGAGAAATGACCAGGAGTAGGCCTCTGTGTGGACACTTTGTCTACTGGCTGTACACCAGCCTTTGGGCAGGGACATCAGTGTTGCTGTGCAAAAGCATCAGCCCTGCTCCTGCTGCATCTATACAGATGCTGGTTATGGATGGAAAACACCTCTTAACTCTTATGTCCTGATTTAACAGATAGCACACTATGACTATCCCAATGTTCTCTCCTTTTAGGAGAGAATTATTTGTGTGTAACATATTCATTTGAGAACTTAATTTGCTTCTAGATCCCAGTGATGAGAGCAGCATTTCTGAAGGCACCTCCCAGAGAGACTTGTTTCAACCTTCCCAAGATGTTGGCCTAATTACGGAGTTTTGACCATAAAAATGGCAGGGGCGGTTCATCTCTGCAAGCTATTGTGAAATGTCCATACATGAGGGTATTTTCTGGGGTGACTCTTCTCCAGGGTCCTTGCAGATGCTTCTAACAGCACAGTGACTGGGTCTGAACCTCTTCATCTTAATTCGGTAACAATCCTCCTGGTTCTTAGGAGTGTGACCGTTCAGGCTTGACTTGTTCAGACCCTTATTTTTCATTCCCGTGATGTTGACACAGCCCTGTAGCCTGTCTAGCAACAGGAACAGAGCACAAATAGCAGCTTCTGCTTTTAAAGAGACTCACACATGCAACTAAGGAAAAACAATCAATGACCATTTAGATGTTTCTGACTGAACAAGATGTCTTTAAATTAAGTCTCGCTACTTCCCATACAAGAGTTGAAAATAAGAAGACTCTGAGTTCCTAATTTAGCCACTAATCAGCAGAGAAAGTTCTCCTGCATTGTTTGGCCAGGTGACATACCTCATACTTCCACCAGGGTTCTTTCTCAGGGAAACATTTCTCCTTAGGGTATCTGTCACAGTGAACAGACTACCTTTAGAGGAGCCTAAGGACTGAGGAGAAAACTAAAATACTCAATTAGTGATTAAGCAGCAGTAGATAATTCTCAGATTATTATCTTTGTCCAAGGAACTCGTTAGTTTTACAACTAATTGCTGGTGTAAGGGACAGAGCACAGTCACACAGCTGGAGGCGCAGAGAGGGTAGAATTTGGGCTGCCGGGTTTTAGATCAGTGTCAGTTGGGTCACCGTTAATCATAAATTGCAAGTAGTCACTGAAAAAGACAGTCTCACTATCTTTCTTCCTATTCCTACCATATCCTTGCTTGCATCAACTGTAGGGACTGCTCAGACCCACCTGATGTAATTCAGCATGCTGATCAGATGGATCAGGGAGGGTCAGAGCTTCTTGGCACAGGGCTGGACATTCCCAGGACAAAGACTGAAACATTTACTCTCCCTTCTTCCTGATGTAATGAAACCCGCTTCTCAGGGCAAGCGATTTTAAGATTGCAACAAGTTGTACTGTTGATCTTTGCTTGCTGTCAAGGGCAGGGGTTACTGTTAGGTGGATATTTAGAAAAGAAAGATCACAAACATTTCTTTAATTACCACTTGCCAGAGAGAATTCCAGGGCCTCTGGGGCTGCTCTGTGACACTGTTTTTCACAGGATGCTTCCAGGTAGAATTGGAACACAACTCAATTATGTTTAACTATGACAAGGTAGTGAAATGTGTAGTAAATGTTATTGTTCCATTAGCAGCTCTGTGTTTAATTTAGATAGGTATTTCTGCACAAATGAGAAAATGCCGCAGTCTTTACTGATAGCAGTACCCCATGTAATAATTACTGTTTGTGCCTGAATCCAGACACTCAGTGTGGGCCCACCCTGCAAAGTGCCAGCCCCTGAGGTAGGGAGGGGAAGAGAAGTGAAAGGGACACTCTGAGAGCACACCCCCAGAAGGTCTTTAGGTGTTTGGGACAGAAGGAGATATCTTTTCTGAGTCTCTCTTTGGTGTTTGTAGCCAGATTCTGCCTGCTCTCTCTCCCTCCTCATCCACAGATGATGTGGTGACCAAGCGAGGCTGGTGGCGGCTGAGCCAGAACTCCATGTGGGAAGGAGACAGTTACCTTCCAAACTGCAATACCTTTGCTTTTTCTGTCCTTGGATCGCTCTGGGAGCTGCCTCTTCTGAGCCGGTTAAACTCCCTCTTGAAGCTGTCGTATCAGGCATCTGAAAACATCACACCAGTCGCCCACGTGCTGGCTTTTTAGCAATCATTCTTTTATCAGAAGAAAATCTGAAGTCTTTTCATACGCTGCTCTTTCTGCTTTGATAACAACACCCCAGTTGCAGTTTTAGGGTGGCTCAAAGAATTTCTGAGAGCAGAAAGATTTTTGCATACAGTTTTTCTGTTACAGAAACTAAACAAAAGCAGCAGCCTAAATCCCTAAACAGAGTTCATGACAATAAGGAGAAGTTACTTATTATAGGTCACTGCTGCATCCCAAGTACTTGTATGCTGACAACTCCAAAGAACTATTCACATTGCTTTTGGGAATGTTTCTGGCTTCTTGGAGCCTGGCACAACATGAGGAGTGATCTTTGTGATGGTTTTTGATTGACCTGGTTGACTTTTAGCCTTCCCTAACATTGGCATAGCTCCCTGGGAATCACCAGACAGCCACAGGAGGACACGTGGTGTCACCTCTTGTGGATTGGAAACGATGACCCAGACTGACTGACCACATTGTCACATGCCACACTGTTACTTATGTGCAGTAGCCATGCTCCTGTGCATACACCTACATGTAAAACTGTCACTCAGAAAACATTAGCTGTAGCACTTTATACAAGCTTAATTTCTCTCCCGGAGGTAGCTGTGGTTGTTGTTTGTGTCTAATTTATATCCCAGTTTACCAGCTTGTTCTTCTCTCAGTCATGGCTCTTGAACACAAAAAGGAAAATGTCAGCTTTGCAGTAACTTCATTAGGTGAAATCCACCACTAAGAAATGAAACAGTACATTCTGCTTTCTTCTCCAGCGGGTCAAATGCCCACTTCTTTTAGTTTTTAATTAAAAGTTCCCTTATTATCAACTGCTGTTGATAATTGCTGAGCAGAGGACGGTGGCTGTAGGAATTCACTTGTGTGTAGGGAGATTACAAAACAATTTGTAGGGATGCCACTGGCAATCTCAGCACCTCAGAGCACTCCGTTTGTCATACAGTGCTGTCTTAGACCAGTGGTCCATCAAATCCTGTCCCTTGCCTCCAGCCTTGCACAAGATTTGCTGGTGTACTTTATTTACTCTGTTCAAAAACATTAATACTCTTCAACAAACAGGTCTCACGACAGAAATGAAAACAGCCATAGTGGAAATACATGAGAATGTATGTTCCCTTCCCACTCATATGGAATTCTGCAGTCAACAGACTTCCTATAAACTCCCCTTCATCCCAATGCCTGTCCTCCTGCCCATTGGTTTTTCTTGAGCATCTGTTGAAGTGGACGTCTCATGGACCATATCCAGCCAGATAAGCAGACTGTGCTCCCAAATACTGAGCATATTTCAGAGGTGAACATGCCATGAATATCCTGGCAATAGGCTTCTCTCTCCTACTTTTATCCTATAAGAAAGAGATGGTAGTTGTCGTGATGTAATACAGGGAAGTGACTTCTTAATGGGAAGGAAGATGTAAGCTGGGCTTTATATATCCAAGTCTTACTCTTATAATACTTGGATACTCACCTGGTGAAACAGGAAATGGTGGAACTATATGCTGTCCACTTACATTGTGTGGCTCACATTTTCAGCCGGGCTTCATCCAATCTGTTTTTGCTTGGGTTTCTCATGACAGTTCTGGTTCTGACCTGAAATAAACCATATGAACTAGTATTAGGAATTAAAAGCCTTAAAAAAATCTCTTGGACCTGCTACTCATTTGAGCCACAGAAGGGGGGCTGCCAAGTTGCTCTCATAAATATCAAAAAGTTAAATCTGGTATGGAAATAAGAGCCAGAGTGATTAAGAATTGATTTGCAAAGCAAGGATTACAAACTTGTTTGTTTTCTCACACCTGCTCTCCACTTCAGCGGCACAATAAAGCAAGGCGTATCTGATGCACCTTTCCTCTAATTGGATAATGAACTCATGGGAATATGATCAACTGAGGCTTTTAAGATCACACCACCATTTGCCCAATTATACCTAATGACAACACATTGTTCCTGCAAAATGCGTCTGTATTCCTTGATAGGTTACATTTCCTTTCAGCCTTTTACCTACTGATCCAGCCACACCTCATGTGGAACAAACTTATCTGTTGGCAATTCTTGTTTATGAGATCAGAAAAGTCTTTTATGTCATCTTCTCAATATCTAAGCAAGTCAGTGAGGAAAAAAAAGCTTGTTGTATGGAGCATGACGAATTTTAGCTGTCTTTGTAAAACAAAGCCATAAACAGAATGTCTGTATGTTTTTGGCTATACAGATAGTTCATGTTCTGTGCTCACTATTTCTTTGTGTACTTGCAGCTTTGATTTCATAAAGCATCTTTAACCATGTGAAGCAGGTGCCTGTGCTTCATAGCCCTTGTAGAGTAAACGATAGTTTTAATCTTGGACTCCAAGTAGGTCTATACTCACTTCATGACAGAAAATGAGATGTTTGCTAAGGAAGGCTTCAGCATTGTGAAGCTTGGGGCGTATTCACTTCTTTTGTGGTGCTGGAAGGGCTTTAAGGAAGCTGGTGAAATGATGTATCCCTAAGTAAAACATTTTTGTGTCTCTCTTCTCTGAGCATTCATGCCTACAAGCACAGGCTGATGAGTAAGGGCAGGGTTGGGTTCTCACTGATCTCACAAATTGTCTCCCGAGTTGTTTTTACCATTTGTTAGTCGCAACAGAAGAAATAATTTTTTACAAATGCAGACCCATTTTATAACTTCATAGCTGTCATGCTAGCTCACTACCATCATTCCGAGCTTTCTTGTGAGTTTAACCTCAGCCCCACTGCTCTGGTCTCCAGACCCTTGCCTAAATGAAAAGAATCCATCCTCGCCTTTTCCAAAAGTAATCCTGATTTTTGCCCAACCTTTGCTGTGTTGTAGCTGTGTTGCCAATGGAATAGTTTCCTTATTGGCTAGCACAGTGCTTCTGTTTTCAGTAGTTCCCCCCAGATCTCCTTACAGAATATAAGCATTCCTGTGTCACCCATGAGTGACAGGGCCAGGCCCAGGGTTGCTGGCAGGGCCACGGGGAACGGCCAGCTGCGAAGCCTGTCAGGCCGGGGTCTGAGTGAGGGAACACAGGCCCCAGCGAGTTGACTAGCATGGCCGGCCATCAGCAGGGACTGGGTGGAGAACCCAGGTCAGGCTCTTCGGGCCAACAAGGCCTACTAGTGCCTGTGGGGCCCTGACACTCAGGAGAAAAACATGAATCACAAATAATTGAAGAAAGATTTTAACTTACAGCAAGAAAATACATTAGAGTCAAGCCAATAATCAAAGAAAAGAGGAGAAAAACCCCATAAATTATAGTTATAAGAAAGGAGAGCCAGAAGAAAATGAGGAGGCCGAAAGTGAGACATGGGGCTGGCTGCCTAGGAGAGGGTCAGGAGCAGGGAGGCAGACATGGAGACTGCTGGTGACCAAGGGTCTCCTGGGTCTGCACCAGGGTCCCTGGCCTCCCTGCTCCCTGAGAGGTGTACTCTGAGCCTCTGATGACAAGGATAAGTTGGATATTTATCCCTTTTCCTGCTCAAAGGCAGCTTCACGATGAGCACCCTGTAGGCATTATGTCTGACTTGACGTGACAGCAAGGGGAAATCTGCCATCCTCGATGTGCAGGGCAGTGTGAAGTTAATGCTGACATTCATTACAAACGCTGTACATCCTAGGCTTCATGTTGTGTCCTGGCTGAGACCAAATGAGTGTGAAGTGGCTGACAGCAATTCTTACCACCATGGCAAATGATTTCTGTGGGCTCCTGATGAACAGCAGGTGATGCAGAGGTGCCGAGGCATGACAGGAACACGCAGCAGGAGGCCTTGGAAGACACTATTGATCCAGTCACTGGAATGAGATGTCCCAGAATAATTATGATCAACCACAGAGTTTACTTACTCAGGAACAAGGGATCAATACTCAGACAGACGGCTTGGGAGGAATGATTTGGTGGCATAATGAGTTTCTCTCTTTGGGACAACGAGTGCTAAACTCCCAGTTCTCACACACAGGGAGAGAAAAAAATGTTTCAATTTTTCAATGTAAGTAAAACTCGCCAGGTTTGCCATCTTCCTGAGGATGCATGCAGAAAATGAAGTCTGAAGAGGAGACAAAATGGATTCAAGTAGGTGAGCTCAGTGTAGCCCACAGTTTCTCAGAGGCTCAGTGCTTTCAGGCCCCACAAGGGAAGTCCAGAGCCCATGCATACTCCCCCAGCTCAATTTCCTGGTAACAACATTTGTGACAACAAAACTGAATGTTCTTACAAGAACACTGTACAGAGAGCAGCTAAGAAGTAATTCTGGAAGGAATCAAAGCAGTAATAATGAGGCTGCAAATTTTGAAGACCAAACTGTGTAGTGTACAGCTGCCTATTTAAAGGCCACATCCTGGGAAATGTAGCTTCACCAGGCCTTTTGTTCTAGATCCATGCATGTAATAAGAAAAGAGAAAATGCAAACATAGCTACAAGCCAAAAGCAGCAATAAAATCTGCAATCTTTCTTTGTGCTGGAGGAGATGAAGTGTCGTTAAATAAAATAACTCTTCTTCAGTTTAATTGTTTCTTTCTGTCAGCTCAGTATATAACAGCAAAAAGAGATTTTGACTGAAGGGGATTGCTGTTTGACATTAATCCACTCTGTCAATGAGCTCCTACAGGATCCCGAGCAAGGCTTGCGAGACATTTGCATATGCCAGCCTACACTGCAGAGTACACTTAAAGCCTGATAAAGTGATGTGTTGCTGGGCTGCTTGAGGTGAAGCAGTTAGGAATTAACACACACATGGCACAGTCCGAACTGCTACTCACTCCTCCAAACACAGGTCCCACCAGAGCTCACTCTGAGCCCTAAGTCCCACTAGGCCGGATGCTGATCTCAATTATACCAGTACCAGCTCTGAGAAACAACCTACCTGAGCATAAGACCTACTGGCTGGATGTGCTGTTCAGTCTTGAAGTTCATTTAATCTAAGAAGAGACCTAATGAAGTCACTCAAGTCAATAGAGCCAGCTCCAGCTATCGCACGGGGAGAGCTGGGAAAAGGGACAGGAGGGGTTAGAGAGCTGGGAAAAGGAACCTGAGAGCTGCAGTGGGAACGGGAGTCTGCATGGCGACTTCGGTGCAGCTCTGCTCGTGCAGGGTGCGAGCAAAGCTCCCCTCTGCCTGGCTGTGCAGCACTGACAGAGGCGTCTGCAGCTCTTGCACTGTACCTCGTTTTATTCAGATTCCTGTCAGTTCTGGAAAGGAATGTAAACAATACTACAAGAAGTTCTCTTAGCTGTACTACAAATGAGTAGTCTTCATATGCTAGCAAAGTACTTCTAATGAACACAGAGCAACAATTTTAAGGTACACTTTAAAGAAATAGCAAGTGGATTTGTATTTCATGATTTACCAGTCAAGAACTGATCTTGACTCAGCCCATTGTTCCCGTGCTCTGTGCTTAAGATGTTACTTTGCTGCAAGCTTAATTCCACACTGGTTAATGAACTGGATTGTGTCAAAGGTAATTTTAGGTTAATGCACTGGAATTGAACTACGTCTTGCATAGCCTTTGTGCAGCAGTCTGAGTGGAAGCCTGCTAAGTGCTCTAGAACTTGGTACATCCCTGAGGTTGGAACTGAGCAACTGAGGTTGCATCCCTGAGGTTGCAACTGAGCGAGGTTGGAAATGGGGTGGGCAGCTTTTAAAAAGAGGATTCTGAGCACTTCTTTATTTAGCCTAGAAATGGAGATGTCATGGCCCTTTTTATGCTGTTGGAACAACCAATGATGTTTCTCTAAAGCCTTTATATGAGGGTCTTGACTTTTACAGAAGCAAGGTTATAGCAAGGTACCATGACCTCGTTCCTATCTGCAGAATGTAATTTTTATTCTGGATTAAAATACCCCAGATTCAGCTGTTTCCATCCAGATCTGAACTCTATAAACTTGAATTCATCACAAAGTCTGGTTCACCTCCGAGCATTTTTCAGTTGACTGATGCTCTACGCTTTGGGGCACAGGCTGTGCATAGCACCATTCTCAGGCCAGTCTCAGTCCTGTGTTGTCTCTCATACACACACCTAAAATGGAAGACAGAAAAAAAAACATGCATAAAGCAAAGGCTTCCTGCATTCCTGCATTTCTTTTCTTTCCCAGTCCGATTTGTGCTCTCAGGCAGACTGTGAATATTGGGCTCACACAGTACAGCCGAAGCAGAGCCTACACCCAGCAGTCTCTTGAAAACAGAGAGAATATGCTCTATACAAGTCTGTACTTCACAGTCTGTTCCCTGAACCAGCTCATGTGGCCTGAGTAACTCGAAGGCCTACAGTTTCCACATTTCAGCTGTATCCCAGTGGTAGCTGCGTTGTGGTGGATAAACAGTTATTAGGTATTTCAGTGGAAGTTTGCAAAGAACTTTGTGGGGAAAAAGATACGCAGAAGTGTATTTGTAAATTAATAATAGTCAGGTTTGCTTATTGATTTCTAAGTGACCTGAATCTCTCCGCGTTTCCTGAATCCACCTTAGTACTAAACTGGTTTGAATCAACCCCCATTTTTACTAACCCACCCTTGTCTATGTCTGTGATTCAGTGTCACAAGCTTGGCTCCTTACAGGGACCATGAGGTGTGAGGCAGAAGCCTTTAGATGGCAGGAGCAGCTGCCAACAAGACATTGCAAACAGGTGATGGTCCCAGACAAGGACAAACGCGGTCAGTCAGAGCAGTGCAGTGCTGTTGGGTTTGTTTACAAGAGTTCAGGCTAATGAGTTGTGTGTTAACGTTTGACTGTCACTGGTCATGACAGGGCTGAGCAGTGTGAACTCTGGAGACAGCAGCACGAGATGTCTGCCTGCTTCTTTTCCCGGGAGAGGGGCACTGATGGTTACGCAGCCTGAGCCAGAGGCTGCCCTTCATTCCAGCTGAAGGTCTGGCCCCGGGTGAAGCCACGCGGTGGCCCCAGGGACCTGCTGCCCTCTGCTGCAGGCAGCCCTGAGACACCACAATCTGGGCATGGTGGCTGCAGGAGCACTGGGGATCGGTACACAGGCGAGAGCCTTAACTTCCCCTGGGTGCCTGCCCGCTTCCCAGGCTACACAGCCTGCAGCACACACGTGTGTGTCTGCACTCCGGTGCGGTTACCAGGCTCAGCCTGCACTTGTGCAGCGAAGTAAGGCATCCCCTCGGTGCGGGGAGCAGCTCCTCTGGCTGTACAGGTGTGACCAGCTCATGGATGTGACTTGCTGGGGCTGAAATAGCAAAGGGGCCCTCAGGTTTGTTGTGTATTTTAGGAGCAGTCATAGAACTCGTTCTGCCTGGATGCCAGCGCTGTGCAAGCCAGGCCAATGTCACAGCCTCTGCATGTTGTTCAAAGGCTTTCTCAGGTGTAGCATCACACCCGAGGACCATGCGCTCGCTGGTGGTGCTTCTGCAGCACTGGTACCGTGGGCTGCTGGGCCAGCAGCTGCTGCCTGGTGGTGCCTGCGATCCAGCTGCTTGCTCCCACAGGGCCAGGAGGGCAAGGGAGCTGGTGGCCTGCAGGGCCAAGCGGGGCGGTGGGCAGCTGTGACCCGTGCCAGCCCGCGCCCACCTGCGAGAAGGGAAGAGACCTGGGCCCTTCTGTGCGTAGGACCCCGGGAGGGCCAGAGGCTTGGAGCTGGCTGGGCTGGTGGGTAGCTCCAGTCGGCCCAGTTGCAGTGAGATGACGGGAACAGGCGGTGGCACTGCTGTGCAAAAAAAGTGGATCTCACACGTTATGTTTGTTACGCTTACACTCTTCTTACAGCAGGGAAGGGAAAAAATGTCCAGGGTTTCATTCTAGTTTGCCGAAGACTGCTGGGAATCAATGGCAATCCGTTCACGAGCAGGCATTCCCAGGGAGGTGCCATTCTGACCAGCTGTGGGGCCCAGACATGGTCCCTGCTGGGAGCTGTGATGCTGAGCATTGTGCTGGACTGGGCCCCAAGCTCCCCGTATCTGGAGATTTGGGAAGCATATCTCCCCTACCTTTGCAGGTGTGATGCAGCTCCATTAATTGTGGATGCATCAGCATGGGAAGTGCTGCATAATTCTAAGTATTCTACACTGACTTTGTAGAGTTTAGACCTGACTGGATGAAAGGCCTTTTAAAATTGAGGAAATCCTGAAATAGGTTGAAAAACGTGTGAATTCCTGAACTGGAAAATGTGGTACTGGCAAATTTGGGCCTTTCAGACTTGTTACGTTGCTCTGTGCTGGAGAAGATGGCAGTGCAGTAGCTGTTATTTGCAGGGCAGCTGTCCTCCCCATGCGGGTATCCATGGCAATGGAGAGTAGAGGAGGCTGCAGGACAGAAGATGGTCACTGTGTGCATTGTTCATGGTCTTGCTCATAAGCTGAGAAAATGCTGTTGTATTTAGCAGCTTCCACACTGTGTGGGGAGTTTATGATTGGATACTAACAGGGAAAAGTATAGCACAGACATTAATTATGCTGAGTTGCTTTTTCTCAAACAGAAGAGAGCAGGTAGCAGCCACACTGGGAAATCCCAACTGAGCAGGCTCTGCTCTCTTCTGCCACTGGCTTGCAGGTACAAGGAATTCACCAAGGAGTCCAAGAAGACAGCCCTGCCGAGGTACCAGCTTTGCCTCCTGAACATGCCCACCCACACACCTGCTGTTGCTCCAGAAGACTGAAAAACAAGGTGGTGAGTCTTAAAACCAGACAAAAATGAATAGGCAAAACCCAGTCTTGCCCATTCCTGCACGGCTGGAAGCACAGAGCAGTCTTTCTCTTAGTCCCACCAGCAGAGCCTTTGTCCCAAACAGGGAGTCAGGAAGATATATGCTCTAGCCCTGCACTGGTCTTTTGGTACCAGGACTGTTACAGGGAAACATTCCCTGAAAGCATGCAATAGCAATCCATTCCTCTGTGTTTTAGAGGACAGGGAATGTTGCTCAATTCCATTGCTTTCTGTGATGGGGTATTAATCCCTTCCAAGCATCCCTTCCTTGTTATTAGCCTAATTCCTGGGCTTTTCCCACCTGTTTCCCCACAGGAACAATGCTACCTGCACACTCCAGAGCCATTACCCTCTGCCAAATGTGATTTGCTCTTTTCTTTCCTTCCCCATCCCTTGAAGAGCACCAGCCCTGTTACATGCTGCCCCAGCTCTGCTTGTGGGAAAGTGCCGTGGGACATTTGCAGGCCATCCTTGCCTTGTGAAATGGTCACTCGCATATTGCCAGTCCCTGTTTTGTTGGTGTCAATATCAGTAGGAGTCTTGCCTTTGCTTTCCTTAGCTACTGAAGCTGGAGATGGCCCCAGATGGGGCTTTTTTAAGTGGATGAGTAGAGCTTGAGGTGTTGCCATTCCAGCATCAGAACTTAGTAATACTTGTGGTTTCCTTTGCAACAGCTACAATGTTTGCTTGATGATCATCACCCAGAGAGTAGATCTGTGTTTTTAATCATTGATATTAGTGATTTTAATTTCAGTGTATGAACTTTAATGTAGGTCCTGATGGCTCACAGGAGGCAGAGCACTTTGCAAATCAAGTGCATTTCATCATATTGTTACATTACACCATTTTGTGGAGAATGAGGAGAGGTTCAGGAAACCATTTGTGAAGCTGCTGCCCTGAGAATGTTGAGTAGCGCTTAACCAGAGTTAAGGAAAGAGGGTGAGCATGGACACACTAAGAGAAAGGTTCCTTTCTGTCCCCGCCTCCCTCATTCCTATTGATCTGGAAAAGAATGTGATTATGAAGAAATGAGCTGTTGTTGTCATTCTGTGAGGAGAAGAGTGATTTGAGCCTGATGGACCATTGGTTTACTGTTGTAATTCTGTTGAAGCCAGAGAAGCACACCAGCAGCCCAGTGGCTCATTGCTCTGTCTGCACCCCCTTGGGAGGTGGTGGAGTCACCCTCCCTGACTGTGTTTCAGAGTAGATTAGATGTGGTGTTGAGGGATCTGGTGTAGGGGAGAACTTGTAGAGTAGGGCTGATGGTTGGACTTGATGATCCCAGGGGTCTCTTCCAACCTGAATGATTCTATGATTCTCTAAGGGAAAGGACCCAGAATAAATTCCTTGACGTATTCTTAAGTACTCAGCCAGTTGGTTGCTGTCCTCTCTGCTTCTTTGGTGAAAGGCAAGTGGATGATGCTTTGCACATTCCTGAGCCACAGGCATCATTGTTTGTGAAAGGCTCAAACTTTTCTTCAGCTCAATGTCACAGGTTTTAATACATCATCTCCCTCTGCAGAGGGGATTGATCATATCTGGCTCAAGAGGCTCCGAGAATATGAGGTGGACTTGTTTGGAAATGCTACATGGAAAAGATTGAATTTTTATCACTATTTGCATTAATTACTTTTCTTTTATTAACTTCCTTGGCTGGATTGAAGCACTTACAAGAGACAGAGCACTTTGCAAATGGCAGCACATTATTTTTCATCGTATTATTGCATTACTCCATTATCGAGAGAGTAAAGTGCACCCTTCAGGTTATAACAAGCTGTAATTTCATTGAAGACTCCCTAGGATTTCTGGACCACAAGAGCAAAGCTGCAGCAATTTAGTCACAGGAGCCAGAAAATGAAATTACAACCCCTTTAATAGCCAACTGGGGATATGCTATTGCTCTGATTCACCCCAGGTTGGATTCAGTGTTTCTGATATTCCGAAACTGTCCTTTTAAGGGCATTTCAAGCCATAGTTTTTGCCAGCAAGACTGACCCCAGGAACCCCAGTTCCCAGAGACCAGGGGAACGCCTAGACCAAGGGAGAGGTACCCTTTGGTGGAAGAGGATCAGGTCAGGGAATACTTGAGCAAGCTGAACCATAAGTCCATGGACCCTGATAGGGTGCACCCAGGAGTTCTGAGGGAGTTGGCAGATGTCATTGGCCACTCTCAGTAACCTTTGGTTGATCATGGTGACTGATAATAGTGCTGAAAGCAGGAGGAAAGCAAACATCACTCTTATCTTCAAGAAGGGCAAAGAGGAGGGCCAAGGCAATTACAGGCTGGTCAGCCTGACCTTGGTCCCTGGCAATGTGATGGCACAGCTAATCCTGGGAAACATTTTCAGGTGCAATGAGGACAAGAAAACCATCAGCAGTCGTCAGCATGGCTTCATCATGGCTTCATCATTTCACTGCCTTGATAAACTTATATGATGACATGACTGGCCTGGTAGATAAAGGGAGAGCAGTGGATAATGTCTGCCTGGACTTCAGTAAGGCCACTGAACTGCCTGGCATCCAAACCCTGTAAGGGAACCCCCCTTGCAAAACATGGGACACTGTGACCCATTAAAAAACGGCTTTTTTTTCCTTCCCTCTGCTGAACCCTATCCCCAGCTGTTGGTACCTGTCAAAGTAATAATTCCCTCATTGGGAGAGCGCTGCAAATCTGAACAGATGTCTGTAGTTTAGCCATATCTTCTGATGCTATGCAAGGAGGAACAAAATTGCCATGTGAATGTTAAGAGAATGAGAGCTTGGGAAGATGGCAGTCACAAAACAAGCTCATGGTTTGCTGTAAGGCCTCCCCGAGAGCTGATGCTGAATTAAAAGCTACATTTTTTCCAGGTTGATCAGCACAGATTTTTCACTGTTCTAACCAGAACTGCCCCCGTGAGCTTGTGTTTCTCTCTGTAACAAGCTCCCAGGGTAGCTCACGTCCATTATTCGCCATTTCTGGCAGCATTGCTGGTGCCTGCTGGTGCTTCTGAAACGGTATCCCAGCAGTCAGGCAGGGCTAGTTTCTATAGTGACTGGAGATTAAAGAACTAAGCTTTAATCTAAATGTAATTTATCGTTCCCTTACATTAAAATTCACCTGGCTATTTCATGTCTGTCCTCAGTCTGCTACTTGGCTTCTTCCCAGCAACTCCCAATTGAAAGGGCAAAAATTATCCAAGGCCAGGGTGAGTAAACCCCCCAACATCTGGAGGTACAGTGTTTCGCCTCTATATGGCTGGGGACCGGGCTGGCAAACCGAGGGGGGTGCCGCAAGAACTGAGCAGGGCAGTGTAAGCGATGCTTTGAGGAGAGCATAGAAAGGAAACTCTCATCGCTCCACAAGGCTTTTTTTATTCCCTTGCAGGAATCAAAATCAATTAACAGGAGCACAAAGGGACCCTCCTCGCTTTCAGCCCCACACAACCTCTTTGCCCCGGTGTTTCAGCCCAGCTTTCATCCTCCTCTGTTGGATCTAGACCCACAGCCTGTCCCAGGACTTTCCTCTGCCAATGAGCTTGAAGAGCTGTGCTTATGCCACCCGCTCAGGAAGGTGGCTGCTGTGCTGACTGTGCATTGCCTGGTTATTCTGCTTGGAAAAGGAGGAGAGGTGAAAAAGGGTTTAAAGAGAAAATTTAAAAGATGTCTTACTAGTTCTGCAAAATGTTTTTGTTTTTTTTTTTTTTTTTCAGGTGATGGGGGAAGGAAGAGAGCTCCTGGCAGCTTTTAATAAACTGTCCTCATTTCCTCCCAGTCCTGCAGGCCACGCAACGCCTGGCCTGACCCAAGGTGACCAATTGCTTGTGGAGAGGCAGAAGCTTATTTGGGCGCTGAAGCGTCAGAGAAGGGAGGGGCTAAGGAGGGAGAGGCTCTTGGGAGAGGACACCGTCACACTCCTCTTCCTCAGCCGAGCTCTGGCCATGTCAGCAGTGAATATTCGCGTTAGTAGGCAAAGACCCACCTGCTCTTATTTCCTGCCTTTAGGATCTCAGCGTGTCAGGGCCCGTCTCTTGCCCGCACAGCCCGTGACTCCAACTCCAAGCGGCAGAGCTGGAATTCTGTGTTAGGCAGAGCTGGAATTCTGTGTTGGGTCTGCTGTCCCTGCACACCCAGTGCCTGCGGCCAGGCTCCGCTCTGGCTCCGGAGCGTGACCTGCGGGAGGGATGGGGGCAAACAGGAAAGAGAGCGGGGGCTTGCAGGGGAGGGATTTGGGGTGGGAAAGATATTGGCTAGTGTTCACTAATTCTTGAGCTTTATGTCTAAAATTGTAAGAAGTAATGAGCACTGGTTTGAAATAAAAGTCAAGTTGTATAAATTCCAGCTTATTTTTGTGGTGAAATACATTAATTGCTTCAGACAAATACAGATCAAGGCAAATTTTTCATCAAATCAACTTCCAGAAAAGCTGCAGCCTTCTATAAATACCCGAGCCCAGTCACCCTGGGTGACGCTGCTGAGCAGAGGGAGGTGGCCAGGTCAGACACCACAGATCTCTGAGCACTTCATCTAACACACCATTAGATGGAAACTGGTGCAAAACCAGCAGCAGCTGGTCACGGAGCCCTTCTGAGCCAAGTACAATACTGCGCGACTGTTCTAGAAGTTTCTGCAAGGTGACGGTAACCCCCAGCACTGTTCCATCTGGCACAACAGGTCACAAACCGACTGCAGCCCGGCCCGGGCCACGAGTCCCCTCCCACAGCCCGGTGTCACGCAGGGACCTCGGGCAGGCCCTGTCACCACTCGGGCAGGGCTGAAGGAGCGATAGAGCCCCGGACAGGGGTAACAGCACCGGGGCCGGGGGCCCAGCCGCGTCTGTGGGAGACGGGACAAGAGAACGAAGAGGGCGGTGCTGCGGGGCCGCCGCTCGGCAGGTACGAACCACAGAGCTGTGACCGGCGGGCGGGCCCCACACCCGGTCCCGTGGCCTCTGGTCGGCGGCAGCTCCCCGGGCCTCCCTGCCGGGCGCCGCTGCGTGCGGGCCTTCCGGCTGCCGCCGAGGACGCAGAAACTGCCCCCGCCGCCTCTT